>PVJC01003997.1:0-66560 GCA_004026665.1 Murina feae | reverse complement strand
GTTGCATCTCTTTACTTACTTTCACAAAATATTTGCATATTAAGGCCTTGATAACATCGCATGTAAGGTGACTGTTGTCTCTTCTGGGACATATGTGATCAGAGTATCGCAGAAAGAATGAGCGCTGATGTTACTCCTTAATTCAGAGTTGAAGCACAATCCTGTCTAGCGCATTTACATTCTATTTTCTAAAGTCACTTCCTCTTCATATACAATGAACATGATACAATTATATCTTTTGAGATTTTTGAAACATGGCCTTTATAGTGAAAAAACATAAAGGGACTGGTAACTAGACATACTTGTAAGAGTTAGCACTTCTGTTTAAAAATAATTCACTACCAAGCATCTGAAAAAGACAGCTCCAGACTCCAAAGAGCCCACCACCATCTCTCTGCTGAAAGTGGCCAGTCCAGCCCTGAGCATCCTTCACTGGCCGCTGCATGAAGGAAAATTAGGTTCTCATTACAAACAGTTGAGCGTTTCAGGTCAAGTCAGTGCCTGACCGCTCTGGGAAATTCGCATTTCAATATCCTACAAATAAAATGTAGATCAGATAGACCCTGTGTTCTGTTGAAATGTCAGTATGTGCATTCTAAGGTGAACTTTTGAAAAGTTTCCCTACACACATATAAATTCTGGGAAAATTTTGGCAAGAGAGAACCAATGAATTCCAATAGAAGATGGCAATTTGAGCATACACGTAACATATTGATTAATGATGTTAAATTAAGGGTTACATGTACATGTGTAGTTTTTAAACTATTAAAAGAAACATTAACAATTGTTATCTCTGGAGGGTTGGATTCATAATTATAGTGGAACACTGAAACTTTAATTTTATTTTAAAACTAGAAGCCCAGTGCACAAAAATTTGTGCACTCTGGGGTGGGGGGAGAAAAGGGGGGAGGGTCCCTCAGCCCAGCCTATGCCCTCTTGCAGTCTGAGACCCCTCGGGGGATATCCATCTGCTGGCTTAGGCCCGCTCCCTGGGCTATTGGACCTAAGCTGGCAGTCAGACATCACTCTGGCAAGCCATGAGCCCTTGGGGGATGTCCACTTGGAGTAGGGAGCAGGCCTAAGCTGCAGTCGGACATCCTTAGCACTCTTGAGGAGGCAGGAGAGGCTCCCACCACCACTGCTGTGGCTGTGCTGGCAGCCATCAGCCTGGCTTGTGGCTGAGCAGAGCTCCCTTTGTGGGAGCACACAGACCACCAGGGGGCAGCTCCTGCATTGAGCATCTGCCCCCTGGTGGGCACTGTGTGTCATAGTGACCAATCATTGTCAGTGGTCTGCTGTTAGGGTCAATTTGCATATTACCCTTTAATTATAAAGGGTAAAAATGAATACTTGAATATATTGACAATATTCTGAACTTATATTCCATAGTAATAAGAAAAACTCATAGAGCTTGCATCTGGATTAACTGAGAATTAGCAAGTTGAGCAATAACTTAAGAGGAAATGAAATACTTGAAGGCTGAGGAGGATACAAAGTAGAATTAGCATCACTTTTGGGGTTCCATTAGAGAAGGCTTCTGGAGAATAATGTTTAGAAGGAAATGATAAAAATGGATTTGTAGAGCCCTGAATGGAGTTGCTGGGTGATTAGAGCATTATCCCATACACCAAAGGTCTGCGGGTTCAATTCCCAGTCAGGGCGCATATCCAGGTTGCAGGTTCAATCCCTGGTTGGAGTTCATTTGTGAGGCAGCTGATTGATGTTTCTATCTCACACTGATGTTTCTCTCTTTCTCCCTCTTCCTTTCTCTCTCTCTAGAATCAATGAAAAAAACCTGTCCTGAATGAGGATTTAAACAAAAAGTGGATTTGTAGAAAGTATGGAAGCTAAAAAGAATGCTCTAAATAGTGGGGATCTGGAAATATCTAATTAGGTGGTATGATCAAAAGTAGTGTCTGGCCCTGCTGGTATGGCTCAGTGGTTGAGCATCGACCCATGAACCAAGAGGTCACCAGTGAATTTCTAGTCAGGGCACATACCCAGGTTGCAGGCTCAATCCGCAATAGGTGCAGGAGGTAGCCGATAGATGTTTCTTTCTCATCGATGTTTCTATCTCTCTATCCCTCTCCCTTCCTTTCTCTCTCTAAAAATCCTGCACTTCAGTCTTTAAAGAAACACATTAAAGATACAGAAATGTAATACAGATTCATTCTCTATTAATTTTGTTTATCTTATCCCTTGGCCCCAGAGCCATATGAAAACCTTCAGATAAACATTTTGCTACCTGTTATCTGTTCTGCTCTCCGAAGTTCCCTCCTTACCAGAAAAATGGGACTTTTGCTTTGTTTGAGACTATCCATGTTCTGGCCCATGCACCTCTCTCTAAGATTTCTTTCTATTTTCTCCCCAAATATTTCTTCTCATTCTGTTTCTCAGAAGACTCTAATCATTTCCTGGCAATTTGTTTTCCATGCCTTTGCTTTCTGCCTTTCTCTTATCAGGGCTATCTTCTCTCCTCTCAGGGAAATGTTCTGAGTTCAATCCTCTTTCAAAATCCATGGCTTCAAAAATCATTTTCCTCAGAAGTCACTCACTGGCTAATTTTTGGTTTTCATTTAGCAAGTATTTTTTGTATTGTTATTCTTTTACTTTCTTTCATTTGCTAGATTGAGCACATTGTAAAGGGACTGTGTCTTGTAACCTTCATCAAATTGCTTGGGATTTCTGCAAATTTGGTTGGTGATAACATCATAGACAGACCAATCTTCTTTATGTGTGTAACTTGTTGATTGGAAAACCAGAGCTGCGTAAATGTGTAGAGACTTTTTGTTTGTTTATCACCATATCTCTAATGCTTACTACCAGGCCCAGTTGTGGACTTAATACCTATTTGTTGAATGAGTGCTGGCTTAATTTACTTAAACTGTAGTCTTAATCCGGTACTTTTAAATATCGAGCAGGATAATTCCAGAATGTTGTCTCAACAAACAGGATTTAGTGTCTTCCCAACATCTCACCATTTTTCTCCTAGGATAAGAAAGCCTTAGTTTTTCTCCTGTTCTGTTGTTAATTAGAAGAGGACAGAAGAAATAAGGTGGGAAATTATAGTTGGTACTAGGCCCAGGGGGTGGAGGCTTCGGCCTGGGGAGGTCCGGGATTCATTTCCAAGTTTACAAATGCTGATGCCTGAGCTCCACAAGCCCCGCAGTCTCCACACCCGAACCCCCTATCCTCTCCTCGCCACGCCCCCCCCCCCCCATGGATGGCATTCAGGGCCAGGAGCTGGCGACCCCCGCTGCTGCCGCTGCTCCTGCTGCTGCTGCTGCTCCTGCTGCTGCTCTGGGTGACTGGGCAGGTGGTGCCCATGGCTGGCCTGGGCCTGGGCTCTGACCTGGACCTGCAGATTCACTGCTTCGTGCCCCGCAGCCCACCCCACCGCCATGCTGCTCCTGCCTGGCCACATCTGACACTGCTCGCACTCTGGCTGCCGGCCTCCATCTTGGCTGAGTTAATTTGCATACAGCTGCTCTGATTGGCTGGTGGGCATGACTTTGGCTGGTGGGTGTGGCTTAGGCATTCCGGAGAAAAGGTTAATTTCAATATTATGTTTTTATTAGAGTAGATGATTTTATTTTTAACATATTAGTAAGCTATGTTTTTATTTAAATACAACATTTCAATGTATATTTTCTCTCAAAGAGTAATACAGCTGAAAGGTATATTAAAAATCATTTAGTCTATCCAGCCTCCTCTAGCCTGGTAGGTGGTTGTTCAGATATTTCTTGAATTAGTCAACTGAAATATTCAGATACAATGGGATGGAATAGGAGTTAGATGAAGTGAAGGTTTTCCATCTGAGTCAGTTAAAGCCTTTACTGGTAAAAAGAAAATGAAACACAAATCTTCCAGAAATGTCATGAGTGTCTGAGCCAGAGGAAATATCCCATGGAGGAATGGCCTTGTAGGGCAAGAAAACTAGAAAGAAGTGCAGAGGCCAGCCTCAGTGCAAAGCCCTGGGGTGGAGTTAGGTGGGTGTGGTTTCTAATGGGCTGCTTTCAGCCTGAGGTTTCTTCTGTATTATCTGATCAATTAGTAATAATTGAAAAATGCAATACAGGATTATTGGGGAGATAAAATAAGCTATGAAATGCTTACTGCTATGGCTCATAAACAATACAATAAAATAAACAGAGAGTTAAATTTTAGCTTTTACCAGTTTTACTAATTACCAGGTTAGGCTTGTTTATAGTTCTCTGATACTAGTAGTACCAAGGGCTTTATACTAGAATACTTCTTTAGAAATAGTTTCTAAAGGAATCGTAGGGGTAAAATATTTCTTCATTTTTAAACGAGTCTCCCCCTGTAACCTATCCTTTCTCGTCATAATCATAGTTGTATTCTTGTCCTTAGAGAAAAATGAAAATGTAAATATGTAATAGTTACTTTAATTCATTTTGTTCTTTAAAGTACTTGAAGCCAAAATATTAAGAAGAAAGGTGTTAATAAAAGCTAATAATAATTTTAAATCTGATGGGTGCTTTTTCCTTTAAAATAAAAATTCAGACTTGGAAAAATGGTAGTGGATTTTTATTTTGTATTTTATCCAACCTTCCATCAGCTTTAAACTTTTGGTAAAAGAAGCTTCTCTGATCTTATAAAGAGAATTTTCTAGACACTTTCCCATTTTGTTTTGTTAAACTAACATCTGAACACATGATTGCAAACAATTTACTAGTGTTCTCTTTTCATTATTCTTGATGGTTATTTTATATTCATTGACAACATTTCAGAAATTACATATATTTTTAATTTTAAAATTGCCATGCCATCTCTGATTAGATTAATTCTTTTCCAACCTTTCTGAAATCACTATCATCATAGGAAGTGAAAAGCCATATAGTAACAAATGGATATTTTTGGTTTGCAAGGAAGTTGCACTAATCTCACTGCTTTATTCTTCTGAATAAAACCTTAGGTTTGAGTTCTTTTATATCAATCATATATATTTCATGGTGAGTGATACTGGTGGGAAATGAAAAATGATTGTTTTGGGCATGTCTGGCTCATTCTTATCACCAACAGGTTTTATTCTATGAGTGGGTGACAGAATGAGAGGGAATCACTTCTGTTCTTTCAAAGGAAAGAGTAACTTGTGTGTTTCTTTTTCTGCCTTGAATTTTATGAATTGAGTTCCTTCCACTTTTGGATTACCTTTTATTTAATGCTTTTCTTAATCACTGTTATTCTTTAAAAGTTCACTCAGTGAATTTACATGAAAAATAGTATTTTGTAAAAGAAACTATATATTATAAACATATTAAAATGTTTCAAATAGATTTTTATATGCTATATGCATGTTAGAGACTTCAAAAGCTCATTAAATATTGTGTGGCATATTTCCTTCAAATGAATGCAATTTCAAAGGGTCCATTAAACTTCTGTGGGTTTTAATTAATAAAACTGAGTCACATTCATTTTAAAATTAAAAGCATACATTTCCAAAACTTGAGGAACATAAGAATAATTTACATCTTAAAAGTGATAAATAATTGAACTACAGGTTTGTGAAGGAAGGCCCAAGGGGGGTATAAAACACCATTCCTGCACTTTCCTGGCATGGCTGACTCAACGCAGTGTCTACTCTGTACAAGAATTTCTCAAGCTGGGGAAAGGTTCTGAACTATGAGTAAGCAGCAGAGCAGAGAGCAGTAAATGCCTGTAATGTGTGTAAATGGAGATCAAAAGGTCAACATGAAGCTGTAACAATTTCGAACAATGAAGAGTAATATACAATTGCATAAAACACAGAGCTATAGCAATGTGATGAAGGATGGAACATTGCTCCAGAGTGGGAAACATCTATTTGAAATAAAAGAGAATTGCAGTCTTTGGAAGAAATTAAAAGACAACTCCAATTTAAATATTTTTTTTGGGTGGGGGAGGTGGGTAAGAGGCAAAGGTGAAATCATTAGAATCTTCACCAGATGTTATATGCAGACCCTTACACTGCTCTTCCCAAACACTCCAACAACTCATAACCTTAAGCAGGCAACAGTGCTAGGGTCATAGCAGACCTTCTAAAGGAAAACCAAGGTAACCCAAGAACAACAGAGGCAATGTATCCAAAACTCTGTGTTAATTTCTTCTAAGCTTCACAAAAGACAGACATAGAAAGAGGACAGTGTAACACTGAGGGAGAGAAGGAAAGAAAGAGAGAATGTAGCAGATCAAGGCATGATGAAAATGACTGTCGGGATAAAAGGATACATGAAAAGCCAACTCAAAGGATTTTGAATTTAAAAACAACAAAAAATAGAAGAAGGTAAATCCTGTGTTTTGTTTTTTAAACAACAAAAACCTGAATCTAGAAAGCAGATAAATCACAAGTGATTCTTCACCTTGTCGACATAGCTTAAACCACCAAATTCATCAGATGGTTAGATCTACGTGCATTCAATGTCCACATGCAACTACAAAACGACGTCTTTTTCTCAGGGCCATCTTTATAATGATCCACCTGCTTCGCATGCATCAAATAGATCCTCTCCTCTCCCCACCTGCAGCCGCCTCCACAATGGTCCTGCCAGCTCACCAGCATCTATTTCCAACATTCTTCCAAACACTTGGCACACACTGCTGGGCTCTTCTTTCTGTCCTCACGTGAGTTGAATTACTTGCTTTTCTCTGCATGTAGAGGACCTGGAACCCATATAAGTATGTGCTTTGTTCTTCATTATCATTCGAATGAGTTCAAATGTGGTCCCAGCTTGCCCCACCATCCAAAAAACGGTCACTCTCACCTCGCCCTGATCACTTCTGCTTTACCACCTTCTTTTCTTTGTAGGAAGTGGCCACACTTAAAAGTACAACACGGTTGTCTGCTTGCTTGCTCTGCTGTTGACTGTCTAACTTCCATCCCCAGAAGATCACCTTCACAGGATTGGCGGCTTTACCTCCTTTGTACACTATTGTGGCTCTGGTATCTAAAACGAGCCTTGGCCCCTGAAAATGCCCAAAATATTTACTGAATAAACAAATCACTGCATTTCTAAACGACATATATTTCAAAGCATTTAATAACACTGTCTGGAAAGGAATAAAATAACCCCAGATACCTGAAGTATAAACTATGTTAATCTAAGAGAGTAACTGTCCTGAGGAAGGTACTAAGTTCTGATTAACATCCACACGACTCCTCTTTTACGTGGGATGCAGTGACTGCAATAGAGCGCTGAGGCTCCATCCTCACAGCACCAGTGCAGGCTGGTTGGTGGGGAACAACAATATATCAGCAGCACTGCTTGTATGACTCCAATCAATTAGAGCTAATTAGCTAGTAGCCGTGGTGCTATGTAACATTTAGCTACGAGGTCATTTTATCATCTTACATACTTCATAGTGAGAACAGAGGCAAGAGACAAGGGGTAAAGGAGTTTTAATAGCATTAAAGGGATTTTCTTGATTGCTTTTCCATAAATTTCATAAGAACAGCTACTATTTATTGAGCAAAATATTATACAAAGTCTCCGATGTACACACTTTGCTTTAATTTCTACAACAGTCCTCAGAAGAAGCATCGCGATCCCTGTTTGTTTGTTTTTTTTGTATGTGTTTTTTAAGTTGAAGGTCAGAAAGGTTAATTAGCTGTCCAAACTGCACAGCTGGTAGGTGGTGGACTTGGGATGTAAGCATAACTTAAGTGCCTTGCATATATTCCACCACATTCTCCAGGTACAGGGTCTTCTATGAGCAGATCCCTTCAAGACCCTGTGTTGTTGTTCTTGGTCACATGAGAGAAATCCCCCTCAGCCTTTCCTCTGGCCCCTTGGGACAAACCCACAAGCCTGCAGCCCTCAGTGCAAACCAGCCCATTCTCCCGATTCAGACGTTACTTTCTCAGGTGAACATGGAGAAGCATGTTTGCACTCCTGTCCTTATTTTCTGCCTGGTGATATTGTAACGGGTTAAATGTAACTTTGCTCTCTAGCCTGCTTTAGTCTACTTGAATAATGAGGAAAATAACCTTAACTGTCTGACCTTGTAGGCCAGAGACTAGATACGCCCATACACTCATGCCATGCCAGATGTATTTTTTAATTGAATAGAACTGTGTTGTTTTCAAGGCCACCAGCGAAATAACCAATAATGAGTTAAAGGTCAGTGGGAAATTTTCAAATCTGTTTTCCCAGTCAAGCCCCCAGTTATAGTTCTCTGTAAACTGACAAGATATCAAGTCAAGGCCCTGATTATGTTTGTGGTTTCTGTGAATAAAAGTTTGCCTAGCACAAAATTCGGGACAGTTAGAGGCGAAGGGCTCCCAGCGTGGAGATGCCTTTAATGGTCCGCTGGCCAGCGCAATAAATCTTCGCTTGCTGCTTAAGACCTAATTAGAGTCGGTGGTCTTATTCTCGTGAATGTTGGTCCATAACAGATATCATTCTCTTAGGCAAGCCTGGGTTTCTGTTTGGAATGAAGAAGGGAAAATTGGCTATTATAGTCAGAATTAAGCTAAAATTGATATTTCAGGGTGCGCTATTGATGTGTGAATTTGGAAAAACGTTTTGGACATGTGCAGTGTGCAGTGTGCTGCCTGGCTGGGGAGGCTATGCACAGTGAAGATGCTTCCGTGCACTAACCTGGCCCATGGCAGGCCTCGCTCACCAATCATAACAACATTTCTGATTGAACCCAAGTCGCTCTGGTCTCTGAATCCTTGTAATCTCCATAAGAAGCCACCACTCAACAGCCAGCATTGTCATGAGAAGTGAAACCATTTGCTACACCTGTGGATGGGGAGATAAAAGCCCATCCTTGAGGAATGAATTGGATTCAGCTTTGTGATAATGAGGGAAAGGGAATTTCAAGATGAGTGAACATTCTAGAAGAGAGCAGAGAATCTGGAAAGGAAAGAGCTGTTTTTAGGAAAACACAGACTTTGTGTCATCACTGTGTAGAGTAGTGAGTGCCAAAGAAGAGCCTACCTATCCTGTTGATATACTGAAAATGTGCCTGCTGAGCAAGCATGGGGCCTATTTGGAATGGTGATGCTAAAGAGATGAAGGTAGAACCTGCCAAAGGATAGAGCTTAGTGAGGCAGAAATGGAGGCATAGAGACAGTCCCAGTCAGATAAGTGGTGAAGGTTAGAGTTAGGAGAATGACATTGTGATTGCTCACTGGATTCCAGCCATGGCCATAATGAAGAGACAAAGCAGTGTCCCAGAGCACAGGTGTTTCAAGACATAGGAAGGGACCCATCACAGCATTGAGGAAAATGAAAGAGGAGTGAAAGTTGTGCAATCGCAGTTAATAGTTTTTAAGACTCTGATCAAAACTGGTGTAGGCGTTTTGCTTACAGTATTAACAAAATTCTGCAGCAATTCTAAGGAGTAACCCCACTTTACAGAGTAGGTACATTCTCCAGGTGTAAGGCATGTGATTGAGAAATGACTGACATTGAACCAATCTGGCTGCAGACTCATGCACTAACCCAGTGCCTAGGGCAGCAGCAGCAGAACCTGAGACCCCATTAGAAATGCAAATTCTCAGGCCCCACCACAGACCTGCTGGGTTAGAAATTCCAAGAGTGGGGCCCGTGCCCAAGGGCTTTCATATATCTGGTTCTCATATGTGAAAATTTGAGAAGCAATGTACTCAAAAGCACTCTACACCTTTTAAAACATATTTTTATTGATTTCAGAGAAGAAGGAGAGGGAGAGACAAAAACATCGATGATGAGAGAGAATCATTGGTCAGCCTCCTCCCTGTATGTCCCCTACTGGGGATCAAGCCTGCAGCCCAGGCATGTGCCCTTGACAGGAATCCAACTTGGGACCCTTTTAGTCCACAGGCCAACACTATCCACTGAGCCAAACCAGCGAGGGCTATACAAATTTTGTTTCTTCTTATTTTCTTTCCAGATTTATTGAGATTCTTGTGGCCCGATGCACGAAATTCATGCAAGAGATTCAGCCCTCACAGCTTGCCTTTGTATGAATGGCCGTCCTGCTGTCCAGTCTAGTTAGCATATTATGCTTTTATTAATTATAGGTTATTAATACACAGCATTGTGCAAGTTTAAGATGCACAGCATGTTCATTGGATATATCCATTAATTACAAATTGATGACCACCATTGACTATATATACATTTTACAGCTGATTTAAGCTGAGGTATGATGAGTGGATGACAGAGTCTAGACCAGCAGTTCTCAACCTGTGGGTCACAATCCCTTTGGCAGTCAAACAACCCTTTCACAGGGGTCGCCTAAGACCATCCTGCATATCAGATATTTACATTACGATTCATAACAGTAGCAACATTGCAGTTATGAAGTAGCAACGAAAATAATTTTATGGTTGGGTCACCACATGAGGAACTGTATTTAAAGGGCCAGAAGGTTGAGAACCACTGGACAGACTTCAAATAGAGAGTTGAACATAGAAACAGTTTTTGAGAGGAGACCATGGGCTGGCCAGCCTCCCTGTTCAGCTGAGGATGATAAGTGAGTGAGTAAATAGTGAGTGTGAAAGGCCAGGGCCTGAGAGAGTAGGAAGCTGGAGATGAAGATGAGCTATGTGTGCACATAGCAGGTTCGCTGAAAAGGCCCAAAGGAAGAACACTGTTTTCTTTTCCTGCACGCCCTTATATAATCACCTCCTATTACAGGCTAAAGGGGAACTGAAAAAATTAAGGGAAAAGATAAGTTCTAGAAAGAGCTGATAAAACAGTGACTAGCACCAAAGTCAATCCAAGAAAGAATTATTGAACTTGTGAATTTATTCACTGCATTTCTTAGAGAAAATAGTATCAAAAATGTAGAGGGAGAGAATTTTTTTAAGGATTGTCTTGAAGTGCATTGAAGGAAATATAAATGGCAAATATGGACAATGCTTATGAGAAGTTTTGTAGTAAAGGCTAAGAATTGATAAGCTACTTCATTGTCCACCACAGTGGGGCAAATAAAGGTGTGTAAATGCACAAAGGGCTACTGGTACGACCACAGGGGTGCCATTCACAAGAAATATAATGCAGTGTCACCCCTGAATATGACGTTGGTCATCTTCCTCCAAGAAGGTCTTGAGTTTAGAATTGTCATTTATCATTTCTCATCTCACCACTCAAAAGAAACACTAAAGTCAGCTCATGGTTCCAGTAGTCTAGCTTTGCTAGACAGAAGAGAAATGAAAACGTAACTAAGCTTCTTAGCTTTTTAGGGTCTTTAGGTCCATGACTCTAAAATGTGGAAAGGGGGAGTGTATACTCTGAGATTAAAACGGATACATTCTTGCAATATAATTTTTCATTTGCTCAGCATGTCTGGGACCTATTGTTTAGGAAACACAGCTAGAATTCAGGAAAGGGAGCTTGATAAAAATCTATAAACGAAAGGACAATAGAGTCAACATAGGTGATTTTCACATAGTGGTACTTTGTAAGGGAACATGAGTATTTCAGAATGGCGGCGTGTGGGGAGGGATGGTTTTGAAATGTAGGGTCATAGGTTTCACCAGGGCAAGAACAGCTCTTCTTTGTGGCAGGAGGCAGGGTCAGAAGGAAACAGGAAGTTCCCGGACCAGCCACTCTAGCCTCTGAGTCCTATGTGCTATCTGATAAAAGCAATGACATGAGCAAGGTATTTCACAGCCTCGGCTTCCTCATCTGAACACTGAAAACGATAGCACTACCATGTAAAACAATAGTCTCTTGCAGGTGTTATGGCAGAGATTGAATGGGGGCTTACTCCAGGAGAGAAAGGGGATTGGTTTCACATCCACCTTTCATTTTCCATCCCTGTTTCTATGTGCACCATCCATGAGCTCAGGGAGAGAGCAGTGAGTAGTGGGAAGAATTCCTTCAAAATTGGTTCCCCCTAGAATAGCCATCAACACACAAAACAAACAGAACTGGCTGATACTGTGTCATGGTTTGGGCTGTCAATACATCTTTGCTCCAAATGCTGCATTTGTAAGCAGAGCGTGTGCTGCCCTTTCCTCTGAACATGCAGACGATCTGCTGTTACATTTCTCAAACACTTCTTAGGAGACAAGTGTCCCTCCCAGTAGTGTCATCTCAGATGACTTTCTGTGGGAGGATGTGCTGTCCACTCTGACAATAGCAAGAGAACTCACTTCTGTCCACAGAGAATGTGCCCATCCTATGCACACATACCCTGGCTGTGCAGAGCTCACTTGCTAGGTTTCCCTTAGAATACAAACTAAACGACCTCATCCAGCTCAGGGCAAATTCACTTAAACTCACACATCATTGGTGAAGACTGAAATGCTGGGCAAATCCTGGTGTACGTCTGAATTGACAAGCACCAACAATAGCCACTCCATCTGCAGTTTCCTCAGCTATGAGGACTGTGTCTGCAGAGTGAGGAAGGCAGCCTGAGTAGGAGCAGCAGCAAAGACACTGCTTGCATGTGGGCCCCATTCTACACACCTCAGGTGTTGCGAGGGTGGGCTCCAGCCAGCCCCAGCTCTCTGCAAACCCCTTTAGCTGCAGGACTACGCCTGCACTGGGTCTCACTAAGTCACAAACTTTTTATTTTTCATTAAAAAATACTTTCATTGCCCTAACCAGTTTGACTTAGTGGATAGAGTGTCGGCCTGCGGACTCAAGGGTCCCAGGTTCCATTCTGGTCAAGGGCATGTACCTTGGTTGCGGGCATATCCCCAGTGGGGAGTGTGCAGGAGGCAGCTGATTGATGTTTCTCTCTAATCAATGTGTCTAATTCTCTATACTTCTCCCTTCCTCTCTGTAAAAAATCAATAAAATATATTAAAAAATACTTGCATTGAATTTATTGGGATTGCATTGGTTAATAAAATATACAGGTTTCAAGTGTACAATTCTATGATTTCTCATCTGTATATTGCATTGTGTGTTCACCCCTCAAAGTCTAGTCTTCCATCACCAGTCATCCCCCCCTTTACCCTCTTTCATTTATCTCCACTCCCTTTTCCTCTGGTATATCACCATACTGATGCCTCTGTATATAAGATTTTTTTTTTTTGCTTAATCCCTTTATCTATTTCATATAGCCTGCCTCAAGCTCCCCTACCCCATGATAGTGATTAGTCTGTTCTCTGTATCCATGAATCTGTTTCTATTTTTTTGTTTTGTTTATTTTGTTCATTATATGCCACAATCACATGGTACTTTCCTTTCCCTGACTGGCTTATATCACTTAGCATAATACCTTCTAGGTTCATCTATGGTATCACAAAACTTAAGATTTCCTCCTTTTTATTACAACTGAGTATTATTCCACTGTGTAAATGGACCACAACATTTTTCCTCCACTCATCTTCTGATGGACACTTGGCTTGCTTCCAAATCTTAGCTATTATAAATAGTCTTGCAATGAACACAGGGCTGCATATATTCTTTTGCATCAGAGTTTCTGGTTTCTCCTGCAAGGCTCCAGAAGGAATTGCTGGGTTATAAAGCAGTTCCATTTTTAATTTTTTGAGGAAACTCCATACTGTTTTCCACAGTGGCTGCACAAGTCTGCATTGCCACCAGCAGTACACAGAGGTCCCATTTTTTCCACATCCTCGCCAACACTAATTTTTTGTTGGTTTATTGGTGATAGCCATTCTGACAGGTGTGAGGTGATATCTCCTTGTGGTTTTAATTTGCATCCCTGATGATTAGTGGCACTGAGCATCTCTTCACATATTAGACATCTGTGTGTCCTTTTTGTGTCTATTCAGGCCCTTTGCCCTTTTTTAATTGGATCATTTGTTTTTTTAGGTGTTAGGTTGTAAAAGTTCTTTAAAATAGATTTTAGATATTAACCCCACATCAGATGTATCTTTGGTGAATATGTTCTTCCATTTAGTAAATTATCTTTTTATTTTGTTGCTTATTTCCTTTGCTGTGCAAAACCTTTTTTAGTTTGATGTAGTCTTATTTGTTTGTTTTTTCCTTTGATTTCTTTGCCCAAGGAGACATATCAAAAAATATTACTATGAGAAATGGTTGAGATTTTACTGCCTATGTTTTCTTCTAGGAGTTCTGAGTCTATCATTTAAGTCTTTGATTCATTTTGAGTTTATTCTTGTGACTGGTGTTAGAAGGTGATCTAGTTTCATTTTTTTGCATGTATCTGTTCAGTTTTCCCAACACCATTTACTAAATGCATTATTTTTACCCCATTGTGCGTACTTGCATTCTTTGTCAAACATTATTTGACCACAAAGATGTGGGTTTATTTCTGGGTTCTCTATTCTGTTCCATTGGCCTATACATCTGTTTTTATGCCAGTGCCATGCTGTTTTGATTACTATGGCCTTATAGTATAGTTTGATATCAGGCAGCATGATTCTTCCAACTTTTTTCTTTTTTCTAGATTGCTGAGGATATTCAGAGTCTTTTGTGGTTCCATACATATTTTTGGAACATTTTTTTCTAGTTCAATGAAATATGCCATTTCTATTTTGATAGGAATTGTATTGAATCTATAGATTATTTGTTCAAGGGAAAGACACAATTGCATGTCTGTGTGTGTGTGCATGTGTGCACATGTACAATTGTGTGTCTGTGTCTATGTGATGATCAATCTGCAGAAACTATGTCACTGAGAAAAAAATGCAGAGTTCTAGAAAGGAGTTAAGTGTCAGAGGCCTGCAGCAGCCAACCTCTTTGTTAAACCAAAGAGCTTGGGCAGAGCAGAGCCCGAGAATATAGCTCTTACCGGAGTTATCAGATAAGAACTATCTGGCAAATTTTTGAAAATTCCTGATGCCAAGGCCCCAGATATTCTGACTTAATTGTTCTGGAATCAAACCTGGATATTTATTTTTTATGTTCCAGGTGATTCTATGCTGCAGCCAGCTTTAAGAACCATTCCCCTAAACTCCAGTATAGAGGCAATATGAAAAGTAAGTTCCTAAGATAAAATCAGGGTTCAGGACTAAGGAAAAATACAAGGTTTTAGGTCCTGTAACCTACTATCCATGGGCTTAGCATATCTGCCTTTACCACTGCTTGAAAATGAGATATGAGATACCCACCTTTCTGTGATTCCCCCTCTCTCTCTCTCTCTCTCTCTCTCTCTCTCTCTCTCTCTCTGTTTTTTATTCACTTCAGAGAGAAAGAGAGAGGGAGAGAGATAGAAACATCAATGATGAGAGTGAATCATTGATTGGCTGCCTTCTGCAAGCCCCCCAATGGAGTTCGAGCCTGCAACCCGGGCATGTGCCCTGACTGGGAATCAAACCCTGATCTCCTGGTTCATAGGTCAACCACTGACCCACACCAGCCGGGCTATGCTTACCCCTCTAGCTCTTTGTGGGGACAGTGTGTCACTTGAGCTTAGCTCCTGTGTGTTCACTGCCAGCAGAGCCAAGCTCTGATGTACCAGGTTCTTGGCACAACTCCTTCTCCTGCTTGCCTCACCCAGCTGGGACCTTGTCCATGCCACAGCTGTGGAAAATTGTACTGAATCCTCAATTATCCCAGGTGATTCCATTAGCAACGAGTGATTTGTACATACCAGATCAGTCTTATAAAAGAAGGTAACTCCACTGATGGGGGAGCAATAGCTCGCCACTAATTGGAGAGAAGAATCTCAGTCCTACCCTGACTATTCATTTAGGCTGGTCCTCCAAAATTGTCAGCACTGTTCGAATGAGTCAACTGTATTTCAAAGGGGGTCAAATGGAGGCCCACTGAAGAACTCTGAATGCTCTAGTCCCCACGTAAGTCAATGAGCTCCACGTGTCCATGCACTCCTGTTAAAATAAGTTACTGCCCACCCCATCCTCCAACAATCTCTGCTTCACTTTTAACAAATGCCTAAGAGATCATTACCCTAAAAGGGTTACACTTAGAAATATTATCCCCCTCCTATCCTTGTACCCCCACAAGGAAGACACCAATAGACCCAATCCCATTAAACCCTCTGCTCTCCTCATTCCTGGCAGGAGGCCTAACTGTCCTAGGACAACTATATTCACCAGGACCAACATGCATACATGGTTCTGTATATCCCGTAATGGGACTCAGACTCCTGTATCTTCCACATTCCCCAAATATTCTGGTGCTGTGAATAAGCCCTCCCTTTCCTGGAACAGATAATCAACTACCCCCTGGGAACTTTTCTCTACAGCCTTGGAAAATTATGTTTTGTCTTGTTCCTCACCCTCCACCCCCAGTCCTTCTACATTATGTACAACTCATCATGGAGGTCAGAGAGGGACACTTCCAGAGTCCTTTTCTTCCCCATGCCCTAAAACAAAAACTTTACCTCCAGTGACTCCTTCTTACTTCTGTTATTTACAATCTTCAGACAGCCTCCCCCATTCACCAATGATACTTATACCTGAAATTAATTCATGAAATAAAATTATCATCATTTTCGTGATATCAGTATGCAATATAGTTCATCCAACTGCCATAAATGTTTCTCAGTTTGTTAACCGACTCCTCTCCAATTGTCATGTCCTACATCTTAAATATTCATACCTCAGTCCCTAGCATTACCAATGACTCTATCACTTCCAAAACTACATTACAGTCTAGTTACTACCCTGTAGTAACAAGGCCTCTTATTTTAACATCTTCACTGCTACCCTACTCAAGCCTTGGCTTCTGACCATATCACATTAGCATTGCCTACAATCTTCTTGTGCTCTCACTCCTTCTTCACTGATTTAGAGTTCTTTGTCCATCATTATTATGCCTTAAATGAATCCACTTCAATATCCTTTTCCAGTCCTGCTCTCGTGTCAAAATACCAAGTTGGTTTTAAACAAATCTCTGTCATTCCCATACATAAAGTCACTTCCACACTTTAAGACTGAACAAGTTGTACATGAAAATGAGCAACTGCACTGAAGACTCTTACTTTCAATTTGTAAACACAGCCCTCAAATGAGTTCTCAACCCAGCATTTTTCTGGTTAGTTTACTCTCTCACTTTCTAGGATTACTGTTTCATACCTTTTCCCTATCTTCTCACATGCCCAACACACCTCATTCTCAGTTAATTGCTGAACAACTTTGCTTAACCTCTCACCACCAACCCAACTAGCTTAACTTCCTCAGTAAGGAAGTATCTATCTTCCATTCTTTTCCGGTGAGAGGCTGATGCAAAATCCTTTCCAAGAGTTGGCTGTACACCTGGCTCACTTCCCAAGCTCATCTCTCCTGTACCCATTCCAGTCAGGTTCTTATTTCAGTTGTGGATGCCATTCTTGTCAAGTGTCCAGCCTGCAATTCTCAGCTCTCATTTACCTAACTGCTCCATAGAATCTGTCATGATTGATCACTCCTTTGTTCTTGAACCATTTCCCTCCCTTGGCAATGAGGGCATCATCATGTCCTGATTTTTCTCATGGCTCATTGACTGCGCCTTCCCTGTCTCAATTTCTGGATCCTCTTCTTCCTGAGGTCCCCACGCTGGCACACCTCAAAGTTCAGTCCTTCTTCCTTTGCTCTTCTACACACACTCCCTTCGTGAGTTCATCCATAAGCCGAGCTTTATAAAACATGTCCATAGGAAGGCTCTCAGTTTATCTCTGGTCCCTAATTTTCCTTGAGTTCTATACTTATGTACCCAATGCCTGTGTGACATCTTATTTTGGCTGACTGGCAGCCATGGCACCTGGGAGAATAATTCACCCAGTTGTCTAGAAAGAAACAAAATAAAAACAACTCTAGGTACATTTGACACTTCTGTTCTCTTACTCCTTATAGGCAAATCATTAGCATGTTCAATCAACTTTAACCTTAAACTAGATTTTTAATCCAATCACCACTTTCAAAATAATAACAGTTACTACAGTTGGGCCACCTTTGTTCAGCAGACTGTTTGGTGTTACATATGCCTGGATTGTGGATAATAGTCATCTTTACATTTCTTATTGGAATGGATGGGCTCTATCGCTTCCTTTGGGGGAGGGAAGGTAAATTATACACCTTGGCTACTTACGGAAGAAATTTGTACAATTTTAGAGAAGCCTGGAAAACAGATATAAGTATGTATTGTGTGCATGAATGTATATATGCAGTATAAGAAGGAAAGATTACAGGTTACATCTGAGTGGTCAGACTAAAATACTATGCCAAATGTTATTTTGAACATTACTGTATCAGTTCAGCAAAACTAATGCTTATAAATGCAGAGAGCATAACTGAGAGAAAACCATTAGCTAAAGTCTATAATCTTATCCCACTGGAAGAAAATGATTGTAGGATAAAAATGTTCAACACAGAACCAGAAATAAAGCTTTGTAAATGCCCAAATCGCTTTCAGAGTACACAGATTTTGTGAATTCAGGGACAAAAATCCCAAACTGGTGTATCTTCCTGCCCACCCTTTAAGCAATTCAAGCTTCAATGTCACTTTGTGATTATATCTATCTTGTAGGCCCATTTTTTTTTCTAATTTTTCTTCTCTTAGCCATCTCTGTCTTCTCCTTCCCAGCACCTCCCACTGGTTTACACCCACCTCCTGCTACTGTTATTGCCAAAGCTCCTAGCTGATTTGATAAATCCCCAAACTTATCCTCCCAGAAACCATCTCATATACTTCAGCAAGAAAAACCATGCTCTAGTATCATTTTCATTAAATCCTCCTAACCTGCCCTGACTGGTTTGGCTCAGTGGATAGAGCGTCAGCCTGTGGACTTAAAGGTCCCAGGTTCAATTTCGGTCAAGGGCATGTACCTTGGTTGCGGGCACATCCCC
Organism: Murina feae; assembly: GCA_004026665.1. Lineage (NCBI taxonomy): Eukaryota > Metazoa > Chordata > Mammalia > Chiroptera > Vespertilionidae > Murina > Murina feae. The sequence goes on along the minus strand of PVJC01003997.1, from coordinate 47,896 downwards.
AGTAGGAGGTGTGCAGGAGGCAGCTGATCTATGTTTCTAACTCTCTATCCCTCTCCCTTCCTCTCTGTAAAAAATCAATAAAATATATATTTTTTTAAATCCTCCTAACCCATGATTTGTGACTACATATGTCTTAAAAACATATATAACTATTTCTATTTGTCTTTTATATATAAGCATATATGTGTTTGTCAATTACCATGATTCACAATAGTGCCTATTTTGTAACTAACAAAAAAAGAGCGTATGTTTTAAATTGGCATTGGGGTCCTGAGTTTAAGGTTACTCTGCACAGACGAGGCACCAGGTGCTTTGGGAGAAGAAATCAGAAATGCAGGAGCACAGCAGAAATGCCCTGTTAATGACCTGCCCCATGCAGGTTGACTCATCCTAACATCTGACAAGTACTTTGGCAGCACAAAGTGTAGCATAACTTCAAGAACATGCAGAGGTCCTGGGATGGATTGATTTTCCGTTTTATATGGAAAGTAAACTTAAGTGACAAAGAGAGTAATTGTTCTGAGAAATCAAGCACTGGGTTTTTTTTTTTTCGACAGCAGATGATGCTTTTGTCTGAAATTAACCCCTGGCATAGGGGGCTGGCTCCCTTTCATCCTGGACTACATTAATTCCGTAAGACACAGGCTAGGCCTGAGCTCTGGAATGGTCCCCGTGAGAGCAGCCGGCCCAGCTCCTAGCTTTCAACTTGCATTACATAATTAGTTTCCTGGGGATCCTTCTTTCAGACACAATTTCCACAGTTCTCATCCTCTCATCCACAGCTGCCTTTCCTTTTAACTCCCCAGGTATGTATTGTTCTCAGGCTAGAAGCCTGATGTTGTCAATGGTATGAATATACCAACTTTAATTCCTGGACCTATGACGAAGGAGCTGTGTGACCTGGAGGAGGGTCCCAGCTACAGTTTCCTCCCAAATCATGAAGATCAGACCACTCTTCTCTAAGTTAGTTGCAAACTGTTAAATGAGGCCACATACAAATGTCCGCCTCACACGCAGCCTGGGTGAAAGCAGGCGATCAATGCATCCTTTCTCTCTAATGTTACAAGAGGAAGATTTCCCATCATCTCACAAGGCACTTAATTAATATCAAGCAAGTTATTTCACCATTTACCCTGCAGCACTGGCCTTCCTTGGAATCATCTTTATTTAGTCTGTGTAATGAAAGTTTGTGTGATAGATACAATAAGGATGTCTACTTAATTTGTGAGTCCACAGTTCTGATTCCTCAAATACATACTTAGCCTATCACATGAACAAATTCAATTTACATGTCATAGCTCTCTCAAGCTCTACAGTAAAATAATGGATTCTAACACAAAAAATAAAATGATCAAATTTAGAAATGTTGAATCACATAAAAAACAGAGGACAATTATGGCTTTAAAATGATAAGCCATAATGGAGCATACCTATTATCATCCTCTATTCCCTCCGAGCATTCCACTCCCCACCCATGACCAAAATAATTGAGACGGTAAATAAGCCACATTGGAATAATTTTAAATGGCCACATTCTCATCTGGTGCAGCTCCTGGAGCACTGGGGCATGTGGACAATATTAAATAACAAAGCTCTTCTGAAGAGGGGTATGCTGAAGTCTGTTGTCTGTAAAAGGCTGTGTCTCGCCCTGGTTGGGATGGCTCAATTGGTTGAGCATCGTCCCTGTACCAATTTCTGGTTATATTTCTGGTCAAAGCATTCACCCAGATTACAGAATTGATCTTCTCGGGCTAGAAGGGGGCATGCAGGAGGCAGACGGTCCACGTTTCTCTCTCCTCCATGTATCTCTGTCTTTCTCCCTCCTCTCTCTTAAAAAAAAATCAATAAAACCATATTTAAAAAATAAAATAAATGCTGTATCTTAGGCACAGCCTGGGAAGGGGGAATATTGGATCAGTACTGAGTAAGGGCCAGCTTTTGATTAAAAAAACACAACTATGCAAACTATGGAAATGAAGGTGAGGGGAGTTTACTGTGTAGGTAAGATCATGGAGTTAGCATGTAATAGGGCTGGGGTTTCAACTTGGGTTAACATAACTCCAAAGTATTCATTCCATGTGAATATCCTGCTTTCCATGACGAGTTATAGAAAAAAAATCCCACAGTTTTTTTGTTAGATAGACTACATACATAGGAAAAATTAGAATTCTGATTGACTTTTTCTCAAAATTTATAAATGTTTGCTAACGTCACCATATGAAACATCCAAAACAGTTAAAATTTTTTATGTGTTTATTTGAGCATAACTGACAATTGCCAGGAAGCAAAATCTCAACAGATTGAGAAAAGGCTCCAGAGAATGGCGGTTTTGCACCTTATTTCATTCATTGATTTTTGTTAAGCCTCAGATTTACACACTAAAAGCTGAAAAATCATAATGACCTTTTCCCCATATTCCTAAATATACCTCAACATAATTCCAGCTTGCATCGCTGTGTGGCTCCAGGGGTTGCCCAGGAGATGAGAACACAGCCAGGATCCCTGGAGAATAGGCACTAGCTGTCCTACCTGGCAGTTCCCCAGGGAGCACCATCCACGCTCATCTCCGTGGAGAATCCCACCAGCTCACATTTATATTGGGCTTGTGTGGCCCCACTCACTCCTGCAGCAACCTTTGTGAGGTACAGCTGCATTGCTCAGATGGATACCACACTGACAAACATGAACAAAAGGAGGGTGCATTTATTTGGATCTTAACCTAAGCCAAATGAAATACAGAAACAGAATTGATTTGGAAAAGATGAAAGAATGTATTGCAAAAGCCCTATTTTAATAGCATCGCCCACTATACTTAGCAAATACTACTATGAGCATGCCTCTCACCTTAAGGCTCAATCTATGTTTTCTACACCATAACAAAGCAAATGTGTGTGTTTTCCTGCTAGGAACAGCCCCCTCACAATTTTTTCCACTTTTGGCAATTAAGTTGGATAGGGAATGGATCATTCATCACCTGCTTTTTCTTTTGCATTCAGCCAATGTTTGCTATTTATATTGGGCTTGAGTGGCCTCACTCCTGCAGCAACCTTTCTGGGGTACCAACTGCAATGCTCATATGGTTACCACACTGACAAAAATTAATTTTTCTTTCATTCAACAAATATTTACTACAACGAGCCAAGAACTGTGCTTCTCAGTTTATTAACAATCTCTAAAACCCAAAAGATGAAGAAAACACTAACAAACACCAGAACCTCCTTGAATTCCTTCCATTCATCAAAGCCAGCAGGGCCAGTGGCCTACTCAAATGAGTCAGCTCAGCAAACACAGCAAGATGGGAGGTGACAAGCTACTCCATTCTGATGCTGAAATCAATACAAATTCAATAGCTCTTCACTGAGCATCTTCACATGGTGGACTGTCCTGCGCTGGCAGCTGAAAGACTACGCACAAGCAAAGCTCTTCCCCATGGAACTAATAATCTAGGAGGGAAAATAACAACATGGGTACGAATGACTAAAATATCAGGTTGAGAGATATAGGGCCAAAGGGGCCTAAATATAAAGAGCTCTGCTTGGCAGCTTCAGCGAGATAGACTTAACCTTGATCTAGAGGATTACACAAGGCATCGAGGGACTGCCGGCCTTTGTTCTGAATCTTATGAATGGCAGGTAGGATTTGAGAAGTGGAGAGAAAGAAGAAAACCATGATTCTGGAAAACTAGAAAAGCACAGTGGGGAGGGAGAGATCAGCATTGAATATTGAATATTTTTTGGAACATAAGACTAGAAAAACAAACCAACACCATACGGAGGGGCTTGATAAATAGGCTGAAGCTGATTAAAATTGTTAGATGATAAAAAATATAAATATGAATTTAAAACAGCTTAATAGCATTAACTAAGCTTTGTTTTAGGATAATTTGGCTGATCTATGTGGCATGTGCTGAAAGCAAGGGACCCAATGACAATGAAACCATTTAAAATGTGACAATAATTACTAATATTGGTACAATGACAATAATTGCAACACTTGAACAGCACTTAGCATGGACCAGAAATTATTTCCACGTAGTAACATTGTTCCTTTTCCAATACCTTATAAAATAGATATGTAAGGCACACTCCAGAGGTATTGCTGGTTCAGTTCCAGACCCCCACAATAAAGAGAGTCACTATCTTTTTTGTTGGTGGAAGATCTAACCTTCACTTATAAAAAAAAATGCAACATCTGTAAAGCAAGTCCAATAAAAATGAGGTCTGCCTGTATTACCCCACTTTACCTAGGAGAAAACTCACACTGACTTGATGTGTCCATGGCCACCAGCTGGAAAGGTCAGAGAGTGGCCTGGGGCCAGGAAAGTAGACTCCCCTTATCCTCTGCAGCTGATCCCTGGCAAGAAGCAAACTCAAGGTCTTCTTGAGAGATGAGGTTTTGCAGAGGGGATGGAGGCAGAGAACTCACATGGGGCAGAATTAGATAGAGGACCACAAAGCAGCTGGCAGAAAGTGGGTGGTGCTCTCTGCCCCACTTCCCGAAGAGAAGCTGTTCCAGAGAGACAAACAGTCCATAGTAGACTAAAATTCTGAGAGGCAGGATTTCAGTTACAGTGGGGTTACTGGTGCCCTCTGAGCCACCACTTTTAAAAAAAATTTCCTTTTTGATATTTTAAAAAATATATTCTTACTAGGGGCCCGGTGTCCAAAAATTTGTGCACTCAAGAGGTCCCTCAGCCTGGCCTGTGCCCTCTCACAATCTGGGACCCCTCTGGGGGTGTCCACCTGCTGGCGTGACTGGCCAGCCTGGGTGAGGGGCTGATGGCTGTTTGCAGGCTGGCCAAGCCCCCCAGTGGGAACCCTCACCCCATGGGGGTGTGGCCAGCCTGGGTGACAGGCTGAGGGCCATTTTCAGGCTGCCCACAGCTCTTTCAGATTTTGGGTCTCTACTGGGGTACCTGGCCATCCTGGGTGAGGGGCTGATGGCTGCTTGCAGACTGTCCAAGCCCCCCAGTGGCGTCCCTCACTCCATTGGGGTGTGACCAGCGTGGGTGATGGGCTGATTTGAGCTTTCAGGATTTCAGGCTGTTCACAGCTCCCGTTGACCTAGTGTCCCAGCAAGAATGGCTGGAAGCAGGTTTCTGGGGTTTGTTTATCTTCTATAATTGATGCACTGTTCCTTTAAGCCAGGGCCTAGTAACGAAACCTCCTCTCTGCTTCAGCTCTGGCTTCTATAATGAGACAATGTTACCCTTAGTAGTCAGGCCAGGCTGTGTATGATTGATACTTTGTTGCAAATATGTTTTGCCTGGAGCCAGGATAAGCTGAGCAGGCCGCAAACAGTTTCAGTTTCACTTCTGCTGCAATGGAAGCTGCTGTTTACTCAGGTCCGTGAATGGCGGCCTCCATGTTGGCTGGGTTAATTTGCATACAGTCGCTCTGATTGGCTGGTGGGCGTGGCTTAGGCATCCCAAAGAAATGGTCAATTTCAATATATGCTTTTATAAGTTTAGATTGATTTTCAGAGAAAGAAAGAGAGATAAAGAGAGACAGACAGAAATATCAATGATGAGAGAGAATCATCTATCCTCTGCCTTCTACATGCCTCCAAAAAGGATCAAGCTTGCAACCCAGGCACATGCCCTGACCAGGAATGGGATTGTGACCTCCTGGTTCATAGGGCAATGCTCAGCCACTGAGCTACACCAGCCAGGCCTGAGCCAGCACTTTCAACACAGAGGTTGAAGAGTACAGTACAGGGCATAGAGGTTGAATGAGTAATATAAAGAAGAACCCTTAGTTAGAGATGATGCTACTAACATTTTCATGATAAAAGTAGAAGGCTGAGGAGCTAAATGAATGGTCGCTTTGCTATTTCCACTGTTATTATGATGACTAGGGGCCTGGTGCACAAAAATTTGTGCACTCGGCAGGGGGAGGGGGAGGTCCCTCATCCTGTGCCCTTTCACAGTCTGGGACCCCTCAGGGGATGTCAACCTGCTGGCATGCCTGGCCAGCCTGGGTGAGGGGCTGAGGGCTGTTTTCAGGCTGCCCACAGCCCCCTGAGGGTTCATGCACTGGTAGGGCTGGTGAGTGCAGGTGTGGACATTTCCCGCCAGGTGGCCCAACATTGCACATGCCTGGTGGGCCCCCACTGCTGAGGGGACACACCTGGCACTGAGCCGGGTGGCAGGCCGGGGGTGGATGCTGATGCATGGTCCCTCGGGGTTGGGGGACCTGCTGCTAAGTGGACGCACCTAGAGTGGAGCCAGGCGGCAGACACTCGCACACACCCCACAGAGGCCCCTGGGGTGAGGCCAGGTGGTGGATGGGCGGCGGACGCTCCACGCAGGGCTGAGGATGCTCACACATGACCTCGCGGGGGTACCCCCAAACGCCCCTGCCACAGAGCTAATGCACCCGGCACACATTAGATTAGATTTTGTCTATGGACACATTTTTCTTTTTTGTCTTCCTCCTTGTTATTGTGTCTTCCTGAAAATTGTCGGTTGAAACACAGATAGTGTGTGTATCTAGTCCTAGAAGTGAAATGAACATGTCCTTTGTTCTGTTCTGCCTCAGAAGGAAGTGGGGCTGGGGATTTGAGACTGTCTAATCAGGAGTTGAACTGGATTTAAAGTCTGTTATGATAGTTTCCCATAATGAACCATAGGCTTCCAATTCTTCTAATATTACCTTGTTCTTAGGGTGGAGTCTGTTTATCAGAGGGTTTTTCTTATTGCCTCCTTCACTCTTAGGCAACCTTTTTGTGCCTATTGCTCAGAGGGGGTTTTCTCCAAGCCCTTGCCCCTCTCTTAGTAGTCAAATGTTGTTGCTTGTTTCTTAGTGCTTTCCAGTTTGGTGGAGTGGGACAAAGAGGCTCTCTGTTGTCATGGTTCAGTCTCAGGCTTAGTAGGGTCCTCAGTCTTGGGGGAAGGACTTTCCCAATAAACCTGACCCTCTCATGGTGGTTGGGTATCTCTAATGGTATACACTCAATATGGTGTCCTTTCCCCAGCCAGAGGTAGACGTTATTCTTTCTATTATCTTCTTAGGTCCTGGAGGCAATAATATGTGTTTTTATTCCCCCTGAAAATTAAGACTTTTTGCTCATAGGCAAGAAAGGTGCAGATGATGTGTATAATTTTTTCTCACTACACTTTCTACTCTTTCCTAGACTTTTACCATTTAGGAAAGCTTTCTCCAGTTTTTTGTTGAGAACATTTGGTGAGGATCCAGAGAGAAGAGTCTTTGAATAGGGCAAACCCCTTTTGCCTGAAGCTTCCTAGGGTTCTATACTCTCATGGTCATCCACACTCAGCTATTTGCAATTTTTTTTAAAGAAATTGAATACTTTATAATGGCTTAAATAGCATTCCTCTTTTCTCTTCTGCTCATTCCTATGTGAATAAGTGTTGAAGTCTCCATCTCTCCTTAGAGGTACTTATCAGTAATATCAGGCTTAGTTGATCTGTTATGTCAGCAATCTGATGACACCAACAAAGACAAATTAAAGGATGATCAGCAATACAGATGACCCAGCTAAAGTTGGATTGCCTAAATTGTATTCCGACCATTCTCAGTAGCTTTCAGTAACCTGAGCATAAAAAGAAAGAAATTAAATGATAGCATTACCCAGTAATCAATGGTATAGTTTTGCTGCGTTGGTGTTTTGGGATAATGGTACTACAAAGGGAAAAAAAGATTGTGCTAAGAGAAAATTAGATAAGACTATCATAGTACACAGCTTAGAAAACAAAATTTAGAGATTGGAAAGGAAATAGAAATGTTAAGAGATAACTTATGGACATAGACATAGAGGGGTAAAGGCCTGGGAGGGTTGGATAGGAGGTGGAAGGGGTCAATGGGAGAAACACATACAACAAAGGGAACATCTGTGGTGGACCTGTCCTGGAGGCTCCGCGAGGGGCAGCAGAAGCTCCCGCAAGCCCAGTGCAGGCCCCCGGGGTGGATTCAGGCGGCAACCAGCAGTGGAGGAGCCTCCGAGGTTGAGTGCCCCGGCAATCGCTCTATTCCCAGGCCCTAGCCACCACCTGGAACCGACCGCGGGGGTAGGCACACGCGATCGTTCTATTCCCAGGCCCCAGCCGCTGCCTGGAACCCACCATGTATGCTGTGTGCCCCACGATCGGATATATTTCCAGGCCTCACCTCACCGCACTGTGGCTGCGGCCTGGAATCCATCCCCGGCCACCCTGCTCCTCCCCCTCTTCCCCTAGGTTGCGGCCAAGGGCCAGGTCGCTCCTCTCATCTGGGCTCCCTGAGGCAGAGTTCTTCCGTCTGCCTTGCTGGACCGCTGTGCTGTGTGCAGCTTCTCCCAGGCTGCAGCCTCCACCATCTTGGCTGGGCTAATTTGCATACAGCCGCACAGATTGGCTGGTGGGCGTGGCTTAGGTGTCCCGGAGAAACAGTTAATTTCAATATTACGCCTTTATTATATTAGATGACTATTGTTTCTCTTATTATTCAAGCAGATGAAGCTTTTCAAGGAAGGTTGGCAGAGAGGAAATACACAGTGAGCAGTGGTGGGAGAAAAAACATTCAGGTTACCTGAACTCAATTCAAGTATCTGGATATACTAGGATGGACAGATTCAAATCTAATAATTATAAACCATTACAAACAACCAAGTATTACTGATAAACTACATGGAGACCAGCATTTAGATTCTGGTCTAAACGTTTCAGAATTCAACTGATGATTTGTTTCAGGTATAATAGGTTTCTATATATTCCCTTTAGGAGTGAGATAGATCCCTGGATTTTAATGTTTCTCTAGATGCACTTGAATCAAATATCAGATCTGGGAAGCTTGGGGACTGCGAAGAAACTTGGACTCTAAATTACATTTAAATGATGCTTCATTGGGCATGATTCACAAGGCACATGCTAAGAACTGTTCCTGGAAATGAGCAGATGGGGAGAGCAGATTTTCTGAGGAGAACAAGGCCACCAAGCATGTCCCCTTCACTTCTGAAGGCAAAGAGCATCCTTGGCCTCTTCTTAATCCCCAGCAGCTGGCACTGCTGTTGAATGGAAGGCAGCATTATCACTGTCTGGACATTTTCAAGTTTGTTCCAGTTTACAACAGGCTCTCCTGGCTGTAATGTTAGTATACCCTACAACCATCCTCTGGGGCATCCAAGTAGGGGATGTGATACTGTCCTAGAGATGAGAGAACAAGTCTGAGCAATGTAGTATTTTAGTCAGGGCGACACAGGTAGTAGGCAAGGTCAGCATTAACATGCAAACCTTATGACTGCATACTTTACTCTTCTAAAAGGTTTGTAAATAGCAATTCCTTCTATTTTCATTAAAGGGCAAACACACCACTCCATGGTTCAGCCTAAACTAATTTTCCATTCAATTTTTTCTGCTATAACTATGGGTAACCTCTTGAAAATACTTAACCCCTTTTTTGCCAGACATCAACACTGATATTTACGTTCAATGTTTCATGCCAAAGTATGTCCCAGCTATCACTGGTAACTAGGGAGTAATAATTCCAGAGGAGCATATGCCCTTGTTATCTATGTCCAGGAATGAAGTTGGCTTAGATTTTTCATTCCCTATGTTTCCCCTTTAATACACATTTACCCAGCTAAATCACCCATCACCGAGTGCTTCCAGGAGAAAACAAATTCAAATACAGTTACATGCTGTAACACCACCAAGAATTATATGTCTCCCTGGCCAGGTGGGTTAGTTGGTTGGAGCATCATCCCATGCACCAATAGGTTGAAAGTTCAAACCCCTGTCAGGGCATGTATGGGAAGTAACCAGTCTCTCTCTCTCTCTCTCTCTCTCTCTCTCTCTCTCTCTCTCTCTCTCTCTCTCTTTCTCAACATCAGTAAAACATATCATTGAGTAAGGATAAAAATAAAGAATTCTATGCCAAGGCCTGAATGAATACTAAGGCACACCTGGGGCACATTAGAAGCTGTACAGTAACCTGAGAGCAAAAATAGGCCAGTCTGGGGGTGGATCAATATCACTGTCTTTGGAAAAGGAAGATGGCTATTCTGCCAAGTACTTTCCTTTTCAAATAAACCAATTGGCACAGGGAATTAGCCCTTTAAATTCTACCTGTGGTCACCACAGTGTAAGTGGATATAGGTGAAAAGTGCAAGGGTGTAAGGCCACCAGCCTAAAAAAATTCACTACCACAAGGGCAATCCTACAGTTCTCATTTATATGTCATGCTTTCCCCACGAGGAAATTCCTAAGTGTTGTGCAGTGTTTATTGAGCCAAGAAAAGGAGAGCAGGCAAAATTAGGCTGATAGGATGATCACCGGTGCCTGCACAGAACCTTCAAAATGTGAGTCAAGAGTAGCTAAAGATATTCTAACCTTCCCTAAGAGCGTGGCAAATCAGAGAACGTTGAGATAAATAGTTAATAGAAAGAGAATTTCATTAATGATATCTAATATTGTTTTCCTAATTAATCTTCTCAAATTGACAGAGCCTGTGTGGTAAATTCATGCTCAAGTTATTTAATTAGAGAGCATCAAATTAATAACATTTGCCATTAACTGAATTTTTAAAAAAATATTTTTGATTTCAGAGAGGAAGGGAGAGGGAGAGAGAGATAGAAACGTCAATGATGAGAGAGAATCATTGATCAGCTACCTCCTGCACGCCCCCTGTTGAGGATTGAGCCCACAACCTGAGCATGTGGCCTTGACCGGAATCAAACCTGAGATACTTCATCCGCAGACTGACACTCTATCCACTGAGACAAACCAGCCAGGGCTCATGGGATGTTTTTGTTATGCCAGGCACTTTACTTATATTACCAGTGATTTTAAAACTTATTGAACACTTAGTCGTGGAAGCTACATCTCAGAAAAAGAGAATAATCTAGCCCAGACCATACAGCTCCTGAGAAGCATAGGCAAGATTTACATAGAAGTATATGGGATTTTCCTGCCTCCTCTTTTCATCATCCTATAAAACTATGCATAACAACAGAGCCCCAAGAAAGCAAAAATACTTGAGGACTCAAAGGATGGGAGAAGAGTCATAGAATCAAAGAAATGTACATTGATTGTGCACATTAAAATCTATCTGTTCCAGTAACTTTATTTTTCCAGTTACGCAATAGCACCCAAAAGGGGTAGATGCAATGACAGTGCTATGACCTTCTCCAGACTTCTAACCAATACCCACGTTACTCATTGGCCCATCTTTCTAACTCCAGAGATAGCTGACAATCTACACAGTCCAGACTATAGCTCTCATAAATGCACTGAAGGATTTAAGGGACAGATTAAGCTAACAATCATCTTAAAGAGCTTTGAGATGATCTGAGCTTCAGGTAAAAAGGCATAATGAGGTTCCCTGCCAATTTAGCAGCATGAGTGTTATTGTTGATGGCAAAGCCATGAGAACATACGATAGGACAGAGGATTCACAGTGGGGGTTTTCTTGCTTTTAGGTAAAACATCTGACGATAATGAAAAGACCAAGAGATTTTGTTTGCCTCATCAGACCTTACTAAACAAGTATTTGCACACCTTTGTTCTTATTGATTAATCTCATTCAGCAAATTCAGAAAAATATAGTGTCATAACATTTTTAAAAGATCAACAACTTAATGTGATTTCCAGGCAGATCTTTACTTAAAACAAAAATTACTCCTATTAAATGCTATCTTTAAAAATGTTTATTTAACGTCTCATAACAATTTCACTCCTTGTTCAAAGAGCGACACAGCTATTGTACACAAAAGAAAAAATATGTAAATTTTATTCACAATTACAACTCAGCAGCTTCTTCAAAGTAAAAAACAGTGTAGTAGCCTGAACCAAGACCTAAACTTCAAAATAAAGTACAGATAAATTAGAGTAACTCACCCATCTTGATCCTTACATAATAGTAACAATTCAAACTGAGAGGCAGTATTGTTCTTCAGAATGAGACCCTCCTGTACTTTGGGATTGCCAATTAGCATAGCTACTACAGAAAACAGTATGAGGTTCCTCAGAAAACTAGAACTATCACATGACCCAGCAATTCCCCTACAGAACATTTATCCAAGAAATCCAAAAAACTAATTTGAATGATATATGCACTCCTATGTTCATTTCAGCATTATTTACAATAGCCAAGACATGGAATCAACATAAGAATCCATAGATTTAATGGATAAAGGATATATGATACATATATGCAATGGGATATTACTCAACCATGAAAAAGAATAAAATCTTGCCATTTGTAACAATATGGATGGACTTAGATGCTAAGTGACATAAGTCAGACAGAGAAAGACAAACACCATATGATTTCACTTATAAGTGGATTATAAAAATAAAATAAACAGACAAACAAAATGGAAATTCACAGATACAGAGAAATTCACAGAGAACAAATTGATGGTTGCCAGATGTGAGGGAGTTTTGGGGCACTGGGTAAAACAGTTGAAGGAATTAAGAAGTGCTCATTGCCAGTATTAAAAACAGTCCCAGAAATATAAAGTACAGCAAAAGGACTACGGACAATAATACTGTAATAACTACATATGGTGTTAGATGGGTACTAGACTTAGAGAGCGATCACTTCACAAATTATATAAATGTCTGACATATAATATTGTATGTCAAGTGTAATTAAAAAGTTTTAAAAAAATGAATGCTTTGTTACAATTTCTTTAATTTCCTGGATCACTGTTGAAAAGTCTACCATCATTCTAAGTGTTAATCATTAGGATGTGATTTTATTTTTTTTTAGAAGATTTTATGGCTTTCTCATTACTGTTATTATTATGAATTGTACTAATAATGTACCTTGGATATATCTGTTTTTATAATTGTGCTAGAGCACTTAGATGTAAATTTGGAGGAAATTTTCCTTTACTTATTTGACTATGTCTTTTTCCATTTAATCTTTCTCCTTTGCTACTTTAGAGACATTTCTAGAGTTACCGGTGATTAAAACTTGTGACTAATATTTTGATTTTACTAGAAGACTGTTTTATTTTTCACATATTGTAGTGTAACTTCTGGTTTGATTCCATATTCTGCCAACATATCACTTGAACTTTGAAGAGAATCTCTTTAATGTGAGTCAAAAGCTTAAAAGGAAATGTATAGCACTCAGTAAAATTCCTCTATCATGTTGCACAACAAAATTTTGTGGAAATAAGCTTCCAGTAAGATGATGGTGTAAGTACAGTGCTCCAATCATCCTACAACTACATCAAAATTACAACAAAACTACAGGACAACCATCATTCAGAACCACCAGAAATCTAGCTGAATGGAAATCCTACAACTAAGGATATATAAAAAAGCTACATGAGACTGATAAGAGGGCCAGAAATAAGGAAATGGCTGGTCCTACACCCACTTGTGGTGGATAAAAATCGGGAGGTGGTGGATAAAAATCGGGAGGCGTATCTCAGTTGTAGAGGTCCCTAGTCAGAAGTAAGGGATTCCAGCCCCACATCAGGTCTCCCAGCCCAGGATTCCAGTGCCAGGAAGAGAAGTCCCTGTAACTTGAGGCGGTAAAAGCAGTGAGGATTGTGACTGAGTGAGATGGAGGGCTTTCAGAGTCCCAGGCAGTTCTCCTTAAAGGTCCTACCACAGACTTAGTAGTACTCAGTCCCTCTGAGTTCCAGCACTGGAGCAACAGCTCAAAGGGCACCAGGGTCAGGGAGGCAGGGACTTGGTGATCTCATCCCAAGACACCTTTGTTGTGGGTCAGTGCCTCAACCACAAGGAACTACATTCATTTCATGGACAAGGTTTTCAAGAGCAAGGCTCCTAGCTTCAAGTTCAAGATGGAAGAGTAGGAAGATCATGACACCAAAACTACAACTACATATGAAAGAGATATCTCTGAGAACAACCTGAAGACTAGCAGAACAGATTTTTTTACAACTACAAATATAAAGAAACAGCCACATTGAAATGGGTAGGAGGAAGTAGAGACCCAGTCTAATTAGAACCTACTCTACCCCCATCCCCCATGTAATTACTCATAAGTGGGAGGGATATTAAAACCCTGGAAGTCATCCCTGAAGAGCAAGAGGTATGAGCACCAGCCTAGGGGACCTGCCTTAGGAAGAGGAGCCACCATAATATGTGACTTTGAAAACCAGCAGGACTTATATCTGGGAGAATCGAAAAACTGTAGAAAATACAGGTTGTGCTCTTTTTGAGTCCTGGCACAGAGGCAGCAGTTTGAAAAGCACTTAGGTCATACTTAAAGGTGATACATTGACTAATTTTAGGGGGTGTGTAGAAGGGATAGGAATCTACTAGAATTTTCTCCAGGGTCAGAAGTGTTGGTGGGCACCATTTCTCCCCCTTTCTTTAACCCAGCTGGTCTGACACTGGTAGGCACCATTTCTAATACTATCCATTAAACTTGTTGACACTGTTCACACCATCCTGGCATTTCCCTGAGGACTCAGCCAGGCTATCAACCCCTAAAGTGGCACCTGCCTTGCTATACCCAGTGGGCAGCCTTTGTCAGCATCAGCACACAGCAGTGTGTCTGCGGCAGCATGGCTGAACCTCACAATCAGCTACCTGAAGGCTTGCCCTGCACACCAGTGAGCCTACAACAGTTGTGGCCAGGCCTCCCAGCCAGCAGGCTAGGGAACAGCCTCGCCTGCCAGTGTATCCACAGAAGTTGTAGCCCAGCCACATAGGAAGCCACAGAGGTCTACCCTGGAAACACCTCTGGAGCACCTGGCTCTGGTAACAAAGGGATTCCACCACTGAGCTCCATAGGACACTTTCTAAATAAGGCCACTTTTTCAAGAATATGAGTTGTCACTGATCTATCTAAAACAACCAATATGACGAGAGAGAAAAATATGTTCCAAACACAAAAACAGGGCAAAATCCCAGAAAAATAATTTAATAAATCAGAGTTAAGCTGTCTGTTAGTTACAGAGTTCAAAGTAATAGTCATAAAGATGCTCATCAAACTTTAGACAAGTGGATAAACTCAGTGACAAATACAGCAAACAGATAAAAATTATAAAAAAGACCTGCATTATATAACAACTGAAATGAAAAATACACTGGAAGGAACCCAGAGCAGATCAGATGACAAAAGAGTGGATCAGTAATTAGGAAAACAGGATAGTGGAAATCACTCAGAAGATTAAAAAAAAAAAAAAGGAATGAAGATAGCACAAGGGACCCCTGAAACAACATCAACAATGCTAATATTCAAATTGTAGGTTTCCCAGAAGGAGAAGAGAGAAAGAAAGGGACAGAAAAAAATATTTGAAGAAATAATGGCTGAAAACTTCCCTACTCTGGGAAAGAAACAGACATTCAAGTCCAGAAAGCATATAGAGTCCAAAAGAAGATTAACAGAAAGAGATCTACACCAAGGGGCATTATAATTAAGTTGTTAAAAGTTAAAGATAAAGAGAGAATCTTAAAAGCAGCAAGAGAAAACAAAGTAACATACAAGGAATGCCAATAAGAAAATGAGCTGACTTTCAACACAAACTTTGCAAGACAGAAGGAAGTGGCATGATATATTTAACATCATGAAACGGAAAAACCTACAACCAAGAATACTCTGCCCAGCAAGATCATCATTTAGACTTGAAGGAGAGAGAAGGGATCATGGAAGGGGGGTGGAGGTGGAGAGGAGACATCTGCAATAATAAAGATACATTTTAATAATAAAGATATATTTAATAATAAAGATACATTTAAAACAAAGATGTTCCCAGATAAGCTAAAGCTAAAGGAGCTCATCACCTCTAAACCAGCATTATAAGAAATTTTGGACAAAGCAGAAACTAGAAATAAAAAATATATATATGAAAGGAAAATATCTCACCAGTAATGGCAAACATTTAATAAACATAGTAGACTAATCTCTTATAAATATACTATGAAAACAAAGTGGCAGTAAGTGTATACTTATCAATAAGTACTCTAAATATAAATTGACTAAGTACTCCATTGGAAAAAACATAGGGTAACTGAATGGATAAAAAGAAAAAAAGACCTTTACATATGCTGTATGTATGAGACTCCAGATCAAAAGACACACACAGACTGAAAGTTAAGGGATGGGAACCCTAAGAAAGCATGAAAATGGGATATTAGAACAATGGAAGACTATAATAAGATGCCTTTCACCTGAAAAGGACTCACAATTCAGTTTCTTGGTGCTTATCTGAACAAAGTAAAACACTAATTCAAAAAAGATATATGCACTCCTATGTTCACTGCTGCATTACTTACAATAGCTGAGACATGGAAGCAAAGTAGGTGAATGGATAAAGAAGAAGTGGACACACACACATACACTCACACACAGGAATATTAGTCATGAAAAAGCATAAAATCTTGCCATTTGCCACAACATACATAGACCTAGAGGGTATTATGCTAAGTGAATTAAGTCAGAGAAAGATACCAAATGCAGTTTCTGGCCCATGGTGAATACTCAATATATATTTCTGGAATCTATAGGTTTACTGCTTTCCTGTGTCTTTCCTCAAATGTCAACTCCATTGGATGAGTTAAAAATTTCCTATCCCACTGTTAGTAATGACTTGCAATGATCATTTCGGGGAACATCATTCATTGTACACATGTACAATTCTTTCCAGACAAAATTATTTTTCTCTAATTAAAAAAAACACACTTCTTGTTTCTTTGACCAAACATGCTAACATAAACTTAATCCACCAGGCCTGTACTGGAATTTCCATTGAGTAAACTTCACTGTGGTTCTTTTCTAACTTGTTTGAAAGTAGCATGGTGAAAGAACTGTTTCCAGTTTTGTTTTTGTTTTGTTTGTTTTTTTTTGTGTGTGTGTGTGTGTGTGTGTGTGTGTGTTTAAAGATGATAATTCACAAAGATGTATTATATATCATGAAGACTTCATGACATATCTTCAAAAGACCCACCATTCTACAAAGCTTACAAAATATTCCATTCTTCTATTTTAAGTCACTGGGGGAATTTAACTTCCATTACTTAAGATAATTAGTTTGACCCTGATATAATTAACAAGCAGTGAAATAGGACAAAGATTACATGATCAATGTAAATAAAGGCAAATTATTTGACTTCTCTGAAGAAATACAGGCTTTTGCCTTTGCCATTAGTCATAGGCAGACAATTAGAAACTTATTAAGTGTAAACTAGCTAATATAAACAATTTGTCTTTCTTATGGTTAAAGTTCACTTTAGTTGTTGTTACTATAAGAATCTGGAAATAGGAGTGGGGGTGAGACAGAAAGGACAACTGAGGGCCCACCTGAGCCAGGTACAAAAGCTATCCCCTTGCTTTCTATCAATTATGGACATTTTACTAATAAGGGCACAGCTTAGTTGTAACTTGACTAAGGTCTAAACAGGAAATGCCAGAGCTGGGATTTGATCTTCTAGGTGTGATACTCTACTACACATTACTGCTCCCACTATATTTCAATTATGACATACTAGGGGCCTGGTGCACAAATTTGTGCACCAGTGGGTTCTGGTTAGCCCACCCTGATCGGGATGAGGGGGGCAATCAAGGGCAGGACTGGCTGGGGGGAGGGGTTGTGGGGGGTTGGCTGGCCGGCCCCACCCCCTGGTTAACTCCAACTGAACTCCCAGTTGAGAGGATAATTTTCATTCAGGCTTTTATTATCCTACTAGAGGCCCAATGCATGAATTCGTGCACAGGTAAGGTCCAGCTGGCCTGCTCTGATGTGGCCTCATCGCCAGAGGGGCCGTGGGCACCTGGCCAGCCTACATCACCCCTGATTGGGGTGTGGGAGGCCAACCAAGGGCCAGAACAGCCAGAGGGAAGGGCCACAGGCAGTTGGCAGGTGGCTCTGCCCCTGATCTGGGTGTTGGAGGCCAATTGGGGCCCGGATCAGGCTGCTTGACTGCTGAATTGTGCATCATAGCCACCGGTTGTTCTGGCCATTCTGGTTGTTCCGCTATTCTGGTTGCTGAGCTTTTATATATATAGATATAATAAGAGGGTAATATCCTAATAAGCCGAATGGCAGAACAACCAAAAAACCAATCAAAGCATAATATGCTAATGATATTCTAAAGTCACTCAACTGCTTGCTGTGATGTGCACTGACCACCAGGGGGCAGACAGTTGACTGGTCTACGAGTTACTATGACATGTACTGACCACCAGGGGGCAGATGCTCAGACTGGTAGGTTAGCTTGCTGTGGGGTCTGGCCAATCAGGACTGAAAGAGATGGACCAGACACACCCTGGAGCCCTCCCATAGTCCCTCCCTGGGCACAAGGCCACTTGCCAAGGTGCATGCTAGTGGGGGTCCCCTGATCACCCTGCCTGTTGGTTGCCTTGCAGAGGGAGGCAACTGTTGTGGCAGCAGGGTGCAGGGCCAGCCAGCGGGTGGCACCAGGCTGCCAGCCAAGGTGGGTACCAGTGGTGGGCCCCCCTAATCACTACCAGGTTTTAATTTTTAAAGCTATGAGACTTTTCCCAATATATAAAGTAGGATCCCTAGGCTGGAATGAGGGATCCCCTTACTCTATGCAGGAATTTTGGGCACCAGGCCTCTAATATAGGATAATTTATATGTTTAAGGAGTGTTTTTTAATGTTTATATAATTTGGATTTCATTGATAATTCAAATATAATATTGTCTTTTTAGAAGTTTTTGCTCCCACCTCTTAAACTGAATCATTTCTAACACTGCTATATTATTTATAAAAATATGAATTACTCTAGCTCATCTCTATCTTTCTAACTAAAATCAAATAATGTCCTCTCCAAAAATATGTACATCCTTAACAAAACATTTCCTCTTTCAATTGCCTTCTCCAGCACTTGTTTAAACAAGTTATAAGAACAAATCACTATAACAGGGCTCTTAAAAAGCCTTAGAGGATTTCATTAAGAAACTGAATGAATACACTTTCCCATGTTGTGATCAGATGATCTTTACAAAATTGGAACATTGAGCTAATAAGGGATAAGAAAACTCAAACAATAAGGATATTATTAGCAATAACTGATAAAACACTCTCTGAACACACTTGTGTCAACATTAATAAAGGAAGATCTAATGCCATTCCATTTGACTGAAGTCCAAATCTGTTGAACTTTCAGACAAAGGAAATCGCCTATTCACTCTTGAAGGAACCACATCATCAGCTGTGTGCTTCAGCAGCGTCCCTGGCTCTCTATCACATTATCCCTGAAATGGTGTCAGAAATCTCTGCTCATGCCTGAGTGACTGAAAGTATTTTCCCCAAAGGAATTAGGAGCACGAGTCCAACTTTTCATCTTCTGTTCAGTTCTAGTTCATGCTTCAAAAATTCCAAAATAAGCAGTCATCATTTAGAGGGAAAAAACCTATTAAAATAATTCCACGCCAATCTCCAATCTATGTTCTCATCTTTGTGTTTGGAGATGAAATAAAAGCCTTTGAATAGTTACCATTTTTTAAAATACATATAATTTACCATTTCAAATAAATTATCTTTAATTAATGAGGTAATTAATTATCTTTAATTACCTACACCATCATTTGACTGGAAGTCTATTTTCACAAAAATTAAAAATTTCTAATTTTTGTTTCCCATTTAAACTGGCATAATCATGTAAAATTATATTTGATAAGAGTATATTAATTTCTGGAAACAAAGAAAGTATTTTCTTATACTCAACAGCCCATGTCAGTTCCACTGAGAAGTCTAGGCTGAGGCAGGAAGAACAAAAGAAAATGTGCCTGACAGATATGCACATACCAAAGCATTTTTAATTAGATCCAGAACGTACATAAATGAGATTTGCAATCATAGAAAAGAAAGTTTACTGAATTTCTATTGTGGGAAGACATTTGATGTTAAAGCGTCATTTTTCTTTCTCTGGATGTAAAAATAAGTTCTTTACATAAATAAATTTGAAGAAAGTTTGAAGATATGCTTACAAGTTGGTACTAGAAATAGTGGTTTACTCTACAATAAACAGAAAACTAGAACTAAGCTAACATCATGTACTAAGGTGAATTAAAAAATAAAAATATAAGATGTAAAACTACAAAACTTCAGAACAATATCATTGTGATTTGGTGGAAGCAAAATTCTTTTAAAGCAAAAGCACCAGAAAAATAAAGAATAAAACAGTGTGAAAATGTTATTAGATGAAAATGAGAAAAGGTATGTAAGTCTGACAAAAACAAAACAAAACATAAAAACCTCTTACAAATCAACAAAAAATAGTGAAGAGCCAAAACAGAAAAACAGGCAACCATGTGAGTAGAGGGTTTACTAAAAAGTAAACAAAGAGATGGTTAAATTAATTATTCATCAGATAAATTAAAACAATAATGACATATTATTGCACACCAACTAAATTAGCAAAAACTGGTCTAAGATACAGGAAAACCATTAGGCAGGATAATGTAAACTTGGACTAATGAGGTAAATTAAGTGGCAAATATCTTATGACAGAGGAAATTTATTCCTAGATATATATCCTAAAAAAACTTCTGCATAACTATATGAGAATGTGATGTTAGTTACAGTGTCATTTTTTATGGCAGAGAGTAGGAAAACTAGCTTTCCATTACTAAGAGGGAGTACTAACATGCAGTGGATGCACACCAAGGCTCATCATCTACTCTAATAAAAGTGTAATATTGAAATTAACCATTTCTATGGGACGCCTAAGCCATGCCCACCAGCCAATCAGAGTGACTGTATGCAAATTAGTCCAGCCAAGATAGCAGAGGCCACGCACTGCGGTCCAGCAGGGCAGACAAAAGACCTCTGCCTGGGATCCAGGATGCAGCCAAGGGTGGGAGAAGCGAGCCACCCACGACTGTGGTCCAGCAGAGCAGATGGCTAAGACGCCCACACTGCAGTCCAGGGGAGACAGAAGCTGTGCCATTGGCGGGTCCCAAATGGAGGGGTAGATGGTCCAGAGGTGGAGGTGCTCCTGCTTTGCAGCTGCAGTGCCTGGGCTGCATGGGCAGCTGACACCTGGCTGGGGCTAAGCCCTGAACTGGGGGTTAACACCCCCTCCCCAGGGAAGCTTTAAGGAGAGAAGGAGGGCTGCTCCCTCTCTCTCTCTCACACACACACCTCCTCCTGGGTACCCTCTCTCGCCGGCTCCATTTTCCCTGCCACAGGGGCAGGGGTCTCCTGTGAGAGGCCCTGGTCTCCCTTCAGAGCCGAGGTGAACCCCAGGGGAGCCAGGAGACAGAGAGACTGGAAGGTGGCAGGGCGGAGGGAGCAGCAGCCAGGGAGAGTTTGGCGGGAAGTAACCAGGTGGGGGAGGGGTGGAACAGGATGGAGGGAAGAACTTTATAAAAGAGTCAGTGGACAGCAGAGTTAAAAAAAAAAGAGGATGTATGAGTGAACTGTAGGGCCTATAATGAAAACCAATACTGGGGACAGATTTTAAAAGTAGAAGTCAGAAAAGGAAAATAGATAAATGATAGTGGATATTTAGGCAGGTAGATAGATAGGTATTAAAACAGTGGAAGTAAGTAGAGAAGAATGTATGGCAAAGGTAGGATGAGAGAAAAAGAGGGAGGGAAGAAAAGTTATAAAGGGGGAGCTGGTAGAGCTTAAAAGGAGAATGGGAAGAAGGAAGGAATGGGGAAGGGAGTGCAAGAAGGAAAGCAAGTGAGAGGGGGGAAGTGAAGAAAAAATTAAGATGGGAAGAAAAAAAAGGGGAGGGTGGGCAGGGGTAAAGATAAAGGAAAGAAGGAATGTGGGAAGGAAAGGAGGGTAGTAGAAAAATGGGAAGAATGATGATGGAACAGAAGTAGGAAATAAGGAAAGAAAAGTTTATAAATGATGAGTCAGTAGGAAAAGTGTTACATAAAGGAGAAAAATTGTGTGAGAGGGAGAAGCCAATAAGGAAGTCAAATACAATTGTGTGTGAAGAGGATAAGATTAAAAAAGAAAGTTAATAGGGTGACCAGGAGGGCAGGGGAAGGGCAGTTAGGGGGATCAGGCAGGCAGGCAGACAGAGTAATTAGGGCAGGTAGGCAGGTTAGTGGTTAAGAGCCAGAGGTCCTGGATTGTGAGAGTCCCCAAGAACTC
Source organism: Murina feae (assembly GCA_004026665.1). Lineage (NCBI taxonomy): Eukaryota > Metazoa > Chordata > Mammalia > Chiroptera > Vespertilionidae > Murina > Murina feae. The sequence continues at coordinate 25,890 of PVJC01003997.1, read as the reverse complement.
CATATTGGAGAGGGTGCAGGTTGGGCTGAGGGATCCTTCACACCCCCCGTGCACGAATTTCGTGCACTGGGCCCCTAGTACAACAATAAGAGACAAAGCATTACTAGTAGCTGCTCACATGATAACATCAAGGAATCTTAAAAACAGACAGTATTTCTTTTCAGAAATAGCAATAAATAGCACAAAGTAAATAGAAAATTCATTGCAGACAAAATAATACACATTCTACAAAAATACCCACAAATGAAAGTATTAACATCTTATAAATTAGAATGGCTCACTCAAAAAGGCAGTGGGGAGGGGATGGGAAATGGGGACCAAACAGGGGGTGGGAGAGAAGAAAAGGACTGGATGATGCAAAAACCCCGAAGGCAGTCAGCAATGGAAATTATATTGTTTTGAAGTGTAAGGACCTTGAGTTCAAATGTCCAAATGCTAACAGCCATTTATATTAGTGTAATTTTAAACAAGGAACTTCCCTGAAAAAGCCTTTCCTCACTGTCAAAATTGGGATAACAGTGTCACTTCATGTACAATATTTAATATATTACCTATTCAATAAGGTTTTTTCTCTTTTTAAGCTTTACTTAAAAGACATTCATATATGCCTGTTTTAGAGTGCCGTGTCCTCAATGATACTTAGAATTAAGTCTAAATTCAAGTTTCTTTGCTCAACTCTAAAGTAGTAAAACAACACGACAAAGCAAATATTCATGAGTTATGGAGGGAAAATCCAAGCTTTGTTAATATTGAATAATTCCACTTAAAATCAAACCCTTGTTTTTATTAAATCATTCTGAGATATGCTACTAAAGTAGAATCTGTTTTACGATTATTTCCAATATCATAAAATTGGTTTAAGGTTATTATTTAAGGTTATAGAGAGTATATTGTGAGATCGCTGAAAGGTAACTTAAAATTTTCCTTGCCGATTGAAATCTGGACCCAACACTATAATGTATTACACTTTGCTGTGTACTTAGCCTCAAAGAGAATTCTCCAAGTTCTTGGAAAATTAAAATGCTGAGGAGTAAAGCAGAAAAATGTATTTATTTTTGTCTTGTTCTAAGACTTCAGAAAAGCATCATGGTGAAAAGGACTTATCTTCTTAGAGTAAAAGTAATGTAAGGACTTCCATTCATTTTTTCAAATCATTTGGCATATTCACAACCTTCTTCATAATGATATATTTCAATTTACAGGCCTGGATCTCAGCCAGCCATTTACACTCAGAGGGAAATACGGTGGGAAGAGCTAAACGAGCTTAGAGTCATTGTTTGTTCATTCTTTCACTTATTGAAGAATAATTTAATAAGCACTGTATGCAGCAAAATAATGCACTAGGTCTGGGTATATATTAATGATCTGCTTTGGGCCTCATGGGAGTATATGAAGGAGTATGATCATCTAACAAAAACAGAAGTAAATACTCATTATAACAGAATTATAAATCATAAGAATAAATGGGAAAAACAAGAGTCTAAAAAAATAAAAGGAAGCACAGGATACTCATAGAAGTATCTGATAGTAAAAATTTAACTGACACCTAAGAGATATAAAGAGTGGCCTATGCAGAGAGAGGCAGAAAGGGGTACAGGCAGAAGGAATAGAAGGTGCAAAGGGACATAGGCAGGAAGAGTTTGGTCTTTGAAGTCATTGACAATAGTCCAAGGGGAGTTGAGCCAGATGCTCTGCAAAGAAACTCCAGGATATGTGACTGGACTTGAGGTATAGGGTTCTGTGGGATATGGCTTGGAGGCTCCACATCATGAGAGACATCACAGCACATCATTAGGCACATCACTTAACATGTGTTGAAAAGATCACCTGGCTTTCACTTGGAGGAGGTAGAAGGTAACCCATATGAAAGTTTTTCTATAAAACCAGGAAAACAAAAATAATGGTTTGAGGTAGACAGATGACTGAGAAGCAAGTGTGAAATGGACAGATTCAGGATGTATTTAAGGTTTGCTGATGGACTGTGGGGAAGCACGGGACTTGGTTGAAATGTCTGTAAAGAGGATTCTCCAAAAGGTTCGGGGCCTCTAGGGGGACCTTGTGGAAGGCATCAGCCCCTGCCTTGACTTTTCCAAGCACGTCTGAGCCCCCAGGTGTTTTACTGGAATCTTTATGTTTAGATTCCAAAATGTCCTTGCTTAAAGGACACTACAGACACGTGTGTCTTCTCAAGGATTCTTACTCTACTTATAGTATCTAACAGTTAATTTTAGTTCAAGCTGTTGTTACAACCAAGGCCTAAAAGGCAGACAACAGATCCATTTGGTCCTTATAGCCAAGCAGCCCCTAAGCCTCTATTTACAGAAATGTGTGTCCGAGTAATACATTTATCCATCACTCAAGGTCTGCTGGGCTGTCCTGGCAATAGACTAGATGGAGAAAATAGCCATGATCACTAAGTTTTGGCTTCAGCAAAGTGGCAGCTTGTAATGAAATGTAGTATGATGGAGACCAAAGGAGGGGGCCAGGAACCACAGGTAGCAGGATATTCACCTGTAGATATGAACCCTGCTTCTGGGTCCTGCTGGGGAGCTGGACTTCCCTTGGTGGTTTGGTATGGCAGTCTTAGGCCCTTGGGAATGCAACTGACCTCTACTGACCACAGGGTGAGCAAGGGTGCTGGCTCCTTCCAGAAGAAACCTCATTTGCTTCCTCCCACACCTCTGAGGGGTGGCTATGATTAGCTGCATCTGAATGATGATGAAATCAAACATCATACTTTGTATCCTGTTCAGAGCTACTTGGTAAATGATAGTTGGGATTGAAACCTGTGGCTGTAAAAGTACATTGCCCAAAATTTATCTTCAAGTTTTGATTAGAAATAGTGGCAATCTGGAGCAAGAGGAAATGAAGTGTTGAAGAGTGTGTGTGTGTGTGTGTGTGTGTGTGTGTGTCTGCAGGAGGAGTGTGCTCAATAATGCTTGTTTTTGATCCAGTTCTATCACCATTAGCAGAAAGCAAGTCCTAATTAATACAGAGGCATGCAATTCAGGCTCATTCATGTATTATAAGTGACTACCACGGGCCAGGCACAGGATGAGTTTCCTGGTCAGCAAAAGAAGCAGGATGCTTGCTATTATGCAGCTCAGAGCCTAGCAATCTGTCTTGCTCAAAACACAATTTTCTTCATACAAGGCCACTCCAGCAGGCCAGATCAGCCAAGCACACAGGTGCTTCGCATGCAAGGTCAGGGCGCTGGTGCTAGGGAGCTGGAGGCCGGATGAGCTGTGCACTGTGGAGAGAGAGTGCAATGCCAGGCAATGCCAGGGTGTGGAGCGCTGCGGGAGATTTCCTGGGATGGAAAGGTCGTAGAGAGCTTCATCCATTAAGTAAATCCCTGGAACTTAATAGAGTCTAAACGAGGTAACAATGGGAGGCACAGGTCCCCTCACTAGCTGAAGGTGGAGCGCTCCTATAACAACTTGTGTTAGCAAAATTGGCATCATGCAAAGAAACAGCCCCATTGATTTATATGGAAAATGTTTTTGACTGTTCTCAGACTCAGAAAATAATGTGTCAAATCATACCAAGTAACACACAGTAAAAGCAGTGCTGTCTCTATAATAGCTGTTGCAAAACGAATGCTGGCCACTTTTTTCACTTCTGTCCTTCTGTAAGTGGAAATCCGACCAGATTTCTCTCAGTTACTGAAAACAGGCACTAACGTAGGTCTTTAACAGAAACGAAGTGGTGTAACAGGGACTTCTGACATGTGGGGCATCTATACCTATAAAAGAGAAACATGCAAAATGGTGTCACTCTGTGCCAACCAGCCAATCAGATGAGTATGCAAATTAACCCAACAAATATGGTGGTTAATTTGCATATGTAGGCATGGAGCGCCAGAGCAAATCTGAGGTGGAGTGAAGAATGAAGGCTGAAGGCTGAAGAGCTTGGCTTCTCCGCTGCGGCTGCATTGAAGCCTGAGTCCCGGCTGCGGAAGGAAAACTGGTGCTGGCAGCCAGGGGAAGGGAAGGCCTATTGCACAAATCTCTTTCTGCAATGGGCCTCTAGTACCTATATAAACAAAATCTGATTCTCCCACCAATTCATTATTAATATTCATGGGGATATTACATAGTCAAACTATTCTAAACTATACTCAAGGCTCAGGATAAAGGAGATTGTATCCCAGGCCAGAGGTGAGCAAAAATTTCCTAAAATGATACAGATAGTAAATATCTTTAGCTCTGTGGGCCCACAATCTCAGTAGCATCTGCTTAATGTTACTGATATAGCCAGAAAGCAGCCATGGATGACAGGTGAGTGAATGGGCATGGCTATGTTCTAATAAGATTTTATTTACAAAAACAACTGACTGGCTAGATTCGGTCTGCAGACCATTGTTTGCCAGCCCCTGCCCTATTCTTGTATTGCTCCCCAAATGTGACAGAATTACTGTCACTCTAATTGCTGAGAATGTGAGGAAGAAACCAAGACTAATTAGGAAATGTCAGACAGAAACATTTGTAAGAAATCAATGTAAAGTGAGACTGAAGTGCAGTAATTTCTCTTGAGGGTTTTTGCCAGAACAGAAACTATAAACACAGATTCATGCACATTGAAATGAAATTAATTAGAAGGTGGTCGGTGTGGTGGGACTGGGGGAGATGAGCCAGACACATCCTGGAGCCAACCTCCCATGGTTCCTCGCCTGCCGGCCGCACGTGGGGCAATGCTGTGGCTCAAAGAGTGTCTGCAGAGTGAGGGTTTCCTTTAGCAAGTGGAGTCCCTTGGGCTGAAACTGGTTCTCCATCATCCCCTGTGGGGTCCCAGATTGCGAGAGGGTGCTTCTTGGGTAATGCACCCCAGAATCGGCTCCCTCCTCTGCCAAGTCACCACAGCTCGGCAGCTCCTGCATTGAGCGTCTGCCCCCTCGTGGTCAGTGTGCATCATAGTTACTGATCAGAGTGTCTGCCCCTGTTGGTCAATGCGTGTTATAGCTACCAATCAGACGGTCAGATGGTCGCTTAGCCTTTTATATATAGAGATTCCAGCTACAAAACAACAAGGACAAATGAAAAAGTTGTTGTGTGATGATACCCCATGCATGGCGTGGTGACCACAGCCAAGGGGGAGGTGCCAGGAGAGTGGCATTGCCTAGCTTGTCAGCATCAGCCTTCTTTCTCAGGTGTTCCTTGCCTCTCCTAACTTGCCTCAGAAGAAAGACTTGCCATGGTGAGTTCTTTCAATGATATATGATGCTTTGAATCAATTATATGTTACTAGGGGCCCGGTGCACAAAATTCGTGCATGGGGGGGGGTCCTCAGCCAAGCCTGCCCCCTCTCACATATTGGGAGCCCTCAGGGGATGTCCTACTGATGGCTTAGGCCTGCTCCCTGCTCCCCATGGGGAGCAGGCCTCCCTTTGTGGGAGGCAACCAGGCTAATCAGGGGAAGCCACCAGCCCCATCACCCGGCTGCTACAGCCACTGCCAGTCACCACAGCCACCACAGTGTTTTCATCAACATGGACTCCAGTCCCTTCACCATGAAGAAATGACAACTTTCTTTAGGCATTTTCAAGATGTGTCTTTCATACGATATGACATTTCTTTCATTTTTATTTTTAACCTCACCTGAGGATATGTTTCCATTGATTTTTGGAGAATGTGGAGGAGAAGGGAAAGACAGAGAGAAACATCAAAGTGAGAAGAACACTTTGATTGGTTGTCTCTTGCATGAGCCCTGACCTGCGCTCTGGCTAGGGAGGAACCTGCAACCTAGGTACATGCCCTTGGTCAGAACTGAATCCGGGCCCTGTAGTCATCAGGCTGAGGCATTATGCACTGAGCCAAGCTGGCTAGGGAAGTATATGACATTTCTTAGCCCTCCAGCACTGGACCTTCATTTTTTTTTCCAGGAGTGAGGTAGAAAAACCCTAGATTGACTTTAGGGATTCTTATTACCCAAGGTACTAAGAATATTACCAGTGGCATACAGGGAGCTTAGCCAATGAGCGGTAAGAAAAGGTGTTTCCTCTGTAGTTCACTCTCATCACTGGCTCCACCCCTGCCCATCCAATACCAGTTCCACCCCTACCCAGGCCTAGGATGCAGGCCTAGGCAGAAGACCCCTCAACCCCCCACCCCCGCAATCATTGGCTCCACCCCTTCCCAGGTTCCTGCGATTGATGGCTCTGCCCCTCACCTCCCCTCCTGCCTCCCCCACCACCTGCCTGGCTAACAGGCCTGGCTACCTCAGTTGTGGGGCTGAGGCAGACTGGGCACTGTCATCTTAGTTAATTTGCATATGCACTCCTGATTGATTGGTGGGCATGGCTTATGGGTGTAATGGAGTGAGGGCCAATTTGCATATTACTCTTTTATTAGATTAGATTGGTCTTCTATGTTTATCAAGACTTTCCATATATTGAATTAACTGTCCTGCAATTAATGTCTTTTGTTTTTTCTCTTTGAAAATTCTGTAGATTTTTCATTAGGGAATGTGATGCTATGTCATTTGCTACGTAAGGGTTCATTCCTATTTATTTCTTGTGCAAGTAAAGCTTTATCACCAAAATGCCACGTTAACATGATAGCATGTTCAAATTTAGTTATAATCAGTTTGTCAGTCTTCACGGTGGCACTACTTTTTTTTTTTCCTTCCAATTCCTTTTCTTTAGCTATATTCTCAATAGTATTTCACATGAGTAGTATTTAAACATGTTTGATGTTCATTGCCAGTCCTTTTGCCATAATTCCTTCATTTATTATTATTGGCAACATATTTTAAAATAAATCTAGACACTGGATTCCCAGAATTATTTCATGTTAGAAAAAGTTTGTGAGTTCCTTTTACTTCAAAAATATGTTGGCTAAATTCAGGAAGATGTATCATACTCTCTTTCCCTAAAAGTGGTGGAGACACTGATCTGTTACTTCCAGATGTAGACTATTGCTATGGAGACTCCTGAGGTCACTCCTTATGGGACTTGATCTTGTTTCAAGCTTCCCAAAGGAGTCCCTCTTATTTTACAGGTCAGGCCAATTGGTGTATCGATTCTAATAATTTTGTGCTAATTTTTCCAGAGTGCTGCCTTTGAAACCATAGGTTCAAGTTAAAGGTTTAGTCTCAAAATTTCTTCATATTTGAAAAATAAATTTCTACCCTCTTTATGTTAAATTTCCATTTTCAGCAACATCACTTAGGTAAAATGAAGCTTTTTTTCTTGTTTCCTTTATTTTCTTATTTTAATTAGTTTCTTTTAACTTGGAAACCACATACAGGGTCTAGGAACATATTGGGGCAACTATAAATACCACTGATGACAATGGGAACCACTCCTGGGAGCTAAACTAGAAAATCAATTTACAACCAATAAAAAAATAAAATGTTAAAAGGCTTCTAGGTCAAGAAATGAACTATAGTCTGCTTAATACGTGATGAGTATGGGCATAAACTCTGAGACAAACGTGTTGGCTATCAGTCCTAGCACCTGTGCATACATGGGACAGTTGTGATTCTCTGTGCCTCAGTTTCCTCATAAGGAAGGTGTTATGAAAATTACATGAGTTAATATATGAAAAGCACTTAAAACAATACCTGGCATTAAAATGTTCAATAAATACAGTCTCGCCCTAACTGGTTTGGCTCAGTGGATAGAGCGTCGGCCTGGGGACTGAAGGGTCCTGAGTTCGATTCTGGTCAAGGGCATGTACCTGGGTTGCAGGCACATCCCCAGTTTGGGGGGGGGGAGGGTGCAGGAGGCAGCTGATCGATGTTTCTCTCCCATCAATGTTTCTAACTCTCTATCCCTCTCCCTTCCCCTCTGTAAAAAATCAATAAAATATATTATAAATAAATAAATAAATACAGTCTCTTATTTACTACAATTATTTTAACTGAAAAACTGTCTTAAGTTAATAATTATATTCATGTAGCAATCATTTCTGCAAATACAAAAATGTGTTGGGACGGCCACGCAAGGGTCCATCAGAACACTGCCCCTGATAGACAGTGTACAACTCAAGCAAGCAGATCAGAATAGCAGATGCGGCCTCCCTGGTAACCTTCAGGCGATGACATCAGCCACTCCCAGTTCTCATTACTTCCCTGGATGTTAGACAAGTTGCAAGTGTGTGTAGATTGGCCAACAAGGCACAATGCTCTGATATGTTAAGGGGGGCCCCCCATGTCTGCTTAACACATTGTAACCTAGTACATTATTATTCCGTGTTTCCTACATCATCGTTTTTGAGTTTTCTTAATGCTGGTCAATGGCCTGCAATTCTATGATCTCTGAGTATTTTATCAAATGTCATTTGGCTTCATAACACAATCTCACCACTGCATTCTGGTCATAGTTCCTCACACCAGGCATGAAGTCTTCTGAAATGAAGTCCTTGGAGAATCATTAGGGTTGATTTAAGTTCTCCTATGTCCCCTTCAATGTGCAAACACCTGTGAGAATTGAACCATCAGTAGATGACCTTGGGCTAGTTGTCAGGTGAAGCAGGTCAAGCTGGGTCTGTGAGCAGCGAGCTGAAAAGTGGACCTTTCATAAAAGCAGAGGGGTGGTCTCGTGGGTGGCCTCCTTCTGGATGTTGTTCCCTCCTTCACACTCTGGTCGCCATCTGCTGTGTCAGGACACCAAGCTCCTCTAAGAAGCAGCTGTGGACAGTGAGTATTGTGGTGGGGAAAACGGAAGTCCCCTCGAGCAGTGTCCATGTGGCTTCTTCTGTAAATCCTTGGTTAGAAGACTTCTGTTCTGCTAGCATTCAGCTAGTGATTCAGGTCGATTGTTCTATAAGTTAGTGGCAATTCCAGTTTGGTTCTGGGAGGAGGTGAATGTACTTCTATCTACTCCATCACAATCTTTGAAATGTTTCTTATTTTTAGCCTCCAAGTAAATTACTTTCTTCTAATTTTACAAACATTTTAAAATATTAATTTAAATTGCTTTTTGTTTCACTTTTGTCAGTCTCTAAGTTCTTTATGATATTTCAGCAGTTTCTGTTCTTCTTTGAGTTATTTCCAATGTAATTTCATTTGTTACTTTTAATTTTTTTTATCATTTCCCTTCATTTATCTGCTTTTATATCATCTCTTCCGGTTTCCCTGCTATCCTTTTCCTGCAAATATCTGTTTTGACATTTCATTTTAAAGAGGCTTTTGCTTTATTAATGTATGTTCTTTTTAATTATGGAAATATATTTGGCCATTAGCTTTATTTTCTCTGTGGCAAAATTTCCTTGCTAAATGTTTTTAATTTGTTTTCTATTCCATTCCATTTTATATTTTTCTTGTAATGGTTCCTTTATTCACCCCCTTTTAAATAGGGCAAATCTTCTTCAATGATGCAGGAAATTTCTCTTTGAATATAATGAGTAACTTTAACTCATAAGAGGAGAGGCAGGAATGGGATTCAGTACAAAAGCAATTGCCCTTGGTTGACCATGAAATGCATTAAAATGAGTTTCTGTGTTTAGTTTATCCTTTATTCCTCCTCAGACAAGACAGAGAAACAACTCAGGACTGCTCCCTAAGCATTTTCCTCCAGCCTCATCTATTGCCGAGTCCTACCCATGAAACGAGGTATTTGATGTGTCTTGACCTCAGGTCTTCCAGTTGCTCATAGTGTCCAATGGGCCCTAGGAACGCTCCACTCACTCTCACAGTTCCCAGGAAGAAACAGTTTGCTCGGAAGGGCATTTCATCTGTTTGTGAAACTACATATTAGGCTCTGCCATTCTTCCTCTTATATTTGGCAGAGGGTAAGTTTCAATAAAGGTTGAGTCTATTTCTGGTTATTTTAAGTTAATTTTCATGAGGAGAAGGGGCTGTTATGTACTATCTTTACTATTTTGAACACAAAAGTCTTTTACATTTTAAAAATATTTACATCTATATACTAGTTTGCACTTAAATATTATCCAATAATATGTAATTTGTTGAGTAAAGTACCCATAACAGGAAGAAAAAATGAGGAAAGTGAAGTTTAAGTAAGTTATGTAATTTATCTATGGCTACACAGAAAATTACTACCATGTTTCAGTGAAAATTCATGTGCTCTTCCTTCTAGGTTATTTTTTCTTTCCATTAAGAGTACACTCACTCCATTTAGTTATTTTGCCCTGGAAATTCACAATATTGGGCCTGGGGACCATACAATGATCACTTAAACTGTACTTCCCTTTAACACAAAAGCTCCAAATTCGCACTGTGTTCAATTATACAATATACACACAATTCATATATTTATAAGTAATTTTACTTTCTTGTGAATCACTCAATTATACTGTATTTTATTTTGTGTGAAAACATTAATTTTTTTAAATCCTTGTTTTAATACACTCATAAATCAGAAGTGCTTCTGTTATCTTTGGAATGCAATGGGGACTGGGCTGTCCTTGTTTTTGAGTTATGTGGAGAGAGTCCTCTGGGTAGTCTCATTGGCATACCCACCTGGGGACCTCTGTGTCATCAAGGACAATCTCCAGGTATCCTATTAGACAGGTAGTCTCTGGTCCCAAACCAGAAATGACAAGTGTAATTAAGCTGTAAGTCCATGAACTGAAATGGAGAATGAAGGCTGGCCCTAATCCCACGGCTCAAGGTTAAGAATTAATAAAGAACATAGCGAGACAACAAGAAGCTACAGAGAAGTGGAAAGAGCAAAAGCCCAATAGTCTATCTTAGAATATTTTTTTTACAAGGCTATCTGCCAAAACCATGTTCCTTATCCTCAAGAAGAGTGTTTAAGAAATTTATTGACTCTTCACTTCAACCTCCCCTTTCATTGTAAAGATCATTCTCAGAATCTGTCAACATCATTTATTGAGTGCTTCTAATTAAAACAATGCAAAAGCAATATTCAGAAGGAAACATTAGTGTACTATTGTCTCTTCTTTGTCATGGGTTGAAATTAGATATATGGTAAAAGAATAATCAAAATGAGAAGAAAAATGCTTTAAGCTTTTTTCCTTAAACAGATCCAATATTGAAGCATTTCTAGAGGCCTTATAAGAACTTCATCTACTGCTCACTGCAATTGTCAATTACTACTGTCATTTACGATTGATTACAAGGTTTCATTGACATAATAATTTTAAAATTATTTATATCCTGGTGTAGGCACAGACCACCTAGGAAAATGGAAGAATATACAGCACCCCAGGTCACCAACTCCTGATTAGTTCTAGCAGCTGAAAACAGAATTGTTAGAAACAGAGAAAACTAGATTTAATCAGCAAGCATCAAGCACAAAATCAATAAGCGAAGCAAGAAAGAATAATGACTCTGTCGTCAAATATGGGGGAGTGTCCATTGGCAGGTGCTTAGGAAGTATTCTTACAGTGTGTCTCCATAAAGTCATCAACTCAAGATCCAGTATTTGGATAAGAAGGAAGAGCAGTGATGATGGATGAAGGCCCTCAGAATTTGTGAAATGGAACAAGGAAAGATGACATTCCCACGTCCGTGCCATGAGATAGGTGACAAAGGAGACAAATAAGAAAGAATCGCATGTACCTCCAACATCTGCCTCTTAGTGGATTCACATTTACATAAGATGAAAGAAAAATCTCCTACCCTGAAAAAACATGCAGCTGCATATTTGTCATTTGAGATTTTCTGGAAAGTATTTCAAAGTTTTGCTAGAACATGAATAAGCTTAGTTAATAATTAATTATAGCTATTGATGACAGCCAAAATTATTGATCACAGACTAGTATGTGAGCTCCATCCTGGAAATATAAAGAATAAGGGTACACTGAAGGTGTGAATTCACATCAACTCACTGTGGAACTCGGGGCAAATTTTGCAAGTATTTTATGTCTGTTTCTTATCAATAAATGGAGATAATATATTAACTATCCCATGAAATGATTAACACTAAATAAAAAGATAGATTTAAGAACCACATGATTTCACTCATGTGCAGGATATAAAACTGAAACTCATGGACACAGACAACGGTGTGGTGGTTACCCGAGGGAACGGGGTGAGTGTGGAGGAAGGTGGAGGGGGCCTAATTATGGTGACATAAGATGGTTTGACTTTGGATGTTGGGCACTCAGTGCAATACATAGATCTTAAATCACAAAAATATACACTTGAAACCTATATGATCCTATTAACCAATGTCACTGCAATAAATTTAACTTTTTAAAAAACATACAACACTCACAGTATGCCAGGTGTGTCAAGAGTCCAGTGAAAGTTTGCTGTGATGATGACTTGCTAACTATTCTCATGAGGCTGCCAGGAGGCAGGAACTGAGATTAATTCTTTTTAAATTGATTTACTTTCATTTAAAATATATATCTGATAACCTAGGGTTCCCAGAGATTTAGAATCTGCTAATGGTCATATAGCTAGTAAGTAGGGAAGTAAAAAGCCCACAAGGACCCTAAACACAAGAGCATGGAGTCGCTCTAGGCTGGCTTTCCTGCAGTTCTATGCTCTGACAGGTGGTGTGAGTTCTACTGGCTTTTCTGGGATGCAGTGTGGAATAGCAAGAAGCCATATGACCAAATGTTCCCAGTTCCTACAAGTGGTAATAAATCTAACAATACTCTGCCATACAAACGAAAGATCGGTCCCTAGTGAGGAAGACTGGGCTCACGGAAGAGATCGGGATCTCAGTCTCCAGGAAGTAACTCTTTCTCTTCCAGGGAAGACTGGACACTAGAGAATGTGCTAATGTCCTTGAACCTGTTAAAGTGTGAAAGTTTTCCCTTTTTAAAATTATTTGGTTATACATGGATAGATCACTGTGGTAGAATATAAGAATATTGTACTTGGAGATACTAATAAGATGCTACCAAAAGTCATCAATTTAGATGAACAAAAGAAAATTATTACAGATCTGGACAAAATAATAAAGTGGAAGTAGCACAGATATGGAGAGAGATGACTAAACAAAGTATGATAGGGATATGCCACATGCTGTCAGCATACTTCAACAAAAGAAAAATAAATACTAAAATAGAATAAAAGAGAAAACATTCTATATATATATATATATATAAAATCTCTGTCTCAAATATTTCACATCAACATCACACAATGATGGCACAAGTGGGAATGTGGGGAGAGGATTCCAATTCTAAGTAATACCCTAGGATCCTATGAGCCTCATGCATTGCTTTGCACATAGTTAATAGTACATATATAATCACACATATCATCCTATATAACAAAGATGTAATATGCAAATGGTCGTTACACTGTGAAGCAAAACAATCAACTGCGCAGTGCGGAGATCACAGGTCAGCAGAAGGGTGGGGCAGTGAGCTATAAGTGGGTGGTGGAGAGCTACAGGAAGGGGCAGGGCAGCAAACTATGATGGAGGGAAGGGGGGGCAGAGGGAGGTACAGGAGGGGATAGGGCAGAAAGCTATGAGAGGGGGTAGGGGGAGCTACAGGAGGGTGGGGCAGTGGGCAGAGAGCTACTGGTGGGTGGCAGCGAGCTCCTGGTGAGCTCCTGGCACACATATTTGTGCGCAGGGCTACAAATATGACTCATGAGGATTGACAGCAAAAAAGATACTGATTTACAGTTTTTTGGTTTGGTTTTTTTGGGTCATTTTTAGCTACTGCAGTCAAGATCTAGTGTCTTTTGGACAATAATTGATTGCCATCCTCACCCCCCCTTTATTTAAGAAAATGTTTTCTTTAGAGAGTGTCTGCTCCTAGGCATGGAAGAAATTCCCCAGAAACCACATTTAGGTCATATGTTGTCAGGAGGGAAAGTTCTACCAAACTCTTCCTGGGTGACTACCACATCTATCGTAATTTTTATATTGTGAACCATGTTTCATTCCCGTTTTATAACCATAAGTCTGGCAATAACTGTGACTTAATTGTTTGGATCAAAATTTGTGTGTGATCACATGTTGGAATTGTGTGTATGCTCACCTAGTGTCAGAGTCAGTGGTCAGCTGGACACCATTCCTCTGATAGAGAATGCATGTCTTGTATTAAAAAAGAATAATGACAGTCAATTCAATGCTGTTCTGCCTCTGCATCTGTTTATGTTCATCAATTTATAATGGTCTTTATTATCCATAAATAAGTGAGGTCATGTGGTATTTTTCTTTCATTGACTGGCTTATTTCACTTAGCATAATGTTCTCCATGTCGGGAGGGTGTTGGGGGGGGAGTTAATCGATCAACTGAAGGACTTATATGCATGCATATAAGCATAATCAAAGGCCACAAGACACTGAGGGGTAGGGGAGGATGGGGGAAGGTGAAGGGGAAAAAATGGGAACTTATTTAACCCTCTTTGTAATAAAACAAAATTAAAAAAGAATAATGTACAAACTTGATTAACAATATAGTTATATTATAGCATAGTATCATGTCATAAAATGTGGCTTCTTTTAGATATTAATATTAGTAAAACAGAAAGAGCAAGTATATACCTCTACAGGGACTTTGGAAGAAAAACAAGGCAAAACAAAGGAAATAAAAAAGAACAAAATGAATCTGCACTTGCCTAGCAGCCCCATCAAAAAAAGGAAGAAAACTCACAACTATTCAAATGAAGTTCAATCTTCTACTTAATGCCAGAATCCTGGAGCACTTTGTGTCAGCATGAAACAGGAGCCATATGGGAAGGGAGCTGCTTTGTGTCTCTCACAGGGCACATTGCAGCCAGAAAGCTACCCAGTGGCGCCACAGCCATAGGATGCGGATGTCATCGAGCACTGGAAGTCTGGCCCTCCTCCTTTGCTATTTCTTCCCTCCTGCAAGTGACTGCTTCATTAGAGAAAGAACATGCCAGAAAATGAAACAGCATGGATGGAGTGTCTGTATGTGATATGAGTTTGGGGACAGAAGCATGTATAGTAATGTGGTGACACATGTAGCGTGTGTATGTGTGTATGTGGGCCTATTGGGGGTGGCTGCTGGACTATTTCATGGCATTATTTGTGGGCAAAAAGAAGCAAAAACCATGATAGCATATTTAGTAGGTAAAGTTTTCCAGTCTCAAAAGCCTCAGTCTGTCTACGTGAGAAGTAATGGTAGAACAGGGGGATATGCTGCCAAAATAAAGCATGGATGAACTAGTAATGCCGCTAGGAATAGAAATGGGCCTGGAGTTGTTTAAGTCTCTCCAAACTACAGAACTAGGGTGTAGACCATTCCATATATTGACAGCTTGTATTTTGACCTATCTTTTGAGAAATTCTGTGTTCTGATCAATTAATAGTAACACACACACACACAAACACACACCCTGAGACTGACTCAACCTCATCTATGCATGCTCCAGACCCTTGACTTCTTCCTCCATCTCACTTGCAACTACAGAACTAGCAGTTCCGGCCTCTGGTGTAGATGAACCTGCTGCGGCTGTCTTGGGAGGAACCTTCCAATTATGTATCGTTTTGAGTTCTGTTGTCTAGTGAACTCTTAACTAAACACATTTTTAGAAGAAATGCCTGAGATTCTCATTATTTACAGAAAGACTGTATTTGATTATTCTTTTACCATATATCTAATTTCAACCCATGACCTATTGTAAAACCCAGAAGAAAAATTCAATCTGATTACAAATGTAAAACCAACATAATTTTCATATAACTTAGCCAAAAGCAAAATGGAAATAATAGGAAACAACAAAAAAGTTACACAATAGAATATGAAAGGGGAAATGGATATGCAACAGTGGTCATTGTTAGCAGCCTGAAAAAGGAAATCAAACGATTGGCTTTTGGCACAGGCATAATGGCCATGATATTCCCAAGTCTCAAGTAGGATAGATCATTTATCAGAAGCCCATGGTTTGATTAATCAGAGCTTGTATACTAGTAGCTGTGCATTAATTCACTTGCTTTATTTTCTGCCACCTTAGTTTCTTCTGTACTGTTACTTTCTTTTGTCTTCAAACTAAACTCTGCTGAAATTTTTCTACGTGTCTTAAACATTGTTGATTAGTTTGGATTTCATCTGCTTTAAATGGGCTTTATGCAGAATCATACTTCAGTTCCTATCTGCTAGCACCTAACACTTCAAAACACTTAAAAACTGGTAGGTTTTAGAAAGACCTAATTTGCATTGTCAGAAAAATTAATTGAAGACACTAAATGCTGAGACCAAAATGATGCATTTTAGAGAGGCTGGATAGCTGTACATTGATGACACCATCTGAAAGACGTTTAGAAGTAAAGGAAGCAAAATCTGATAAAAATAAAACACAAGTTTGGAATGACTTATTTTGAATTTTACAGGTAGTGACCTAATTTTTTCCTTCCTTTGTATTGTCAGTTTTGTTCATTTACTTTGTTTTAGATTCAATTTTTCCCCCAAGAGATTTACCTATTTATTTTTTAAAATTTTTATTGATTAAGTTATTACATATGTGTCCTTAACCCCATGTTACCCCCTATCCCCTCTTCACTCATGCCCTCACCCCCCTCTTGCCTGTGTCCATTGGTTAGGCCTATAAATACCACATGATCTCACTCATTTGTGGAATGTAATGAACAACATAAAGTGATGAACAAGGACAGGTCTAGAGATGGAGAGGTATTGATTGGACCATCAGGCCTCAGAGGGAAAGTAAGGGAGGGTGGGGATAAGGGGGAGAGATCAACCAAAGTACTTAGATTCAATTTTTCATAAATGTGTATTTATTACCATTTTAGTATTCATATTTTTAAAATCCTTATTCTTCTTCTTAAAGAAGACCATTTAACATTTCATGTAATTCTGGTTTGGTGGTGATAATCTCCTTTAGCTTTTCCTTGTCTGGGAAGTTCTTTATTAGTCTTTCAATTCTAAATTATAGTTTTGCTGGGTAATCTTGGTTACAGATCCTTGCCTTTCATTACTTTGAATATTTCATGCCAATCCCTCTGGCCTACAGAGTTTCTATTGATAAGTCGGCTGACAGTCTTATGAGAGCTCCCTTGTGGATAACTAACTGCTTTTCTCTTGCTACTATTAAGATTTTCTCTGTTCTTAACTTTTTGCATTTTAATTACGATGTATCTTGGTGTGGGCTTCTTTGGGTTCATCTTACTTGGGACTATCTGCACTTACTGGACTTGTATGTCTATTTCTTTCACCAGGTTAGGGAAGTTCTTTGTCATAATTTTTTTCACATGTTTTCAATTCCTTGCTCTCATCTCCTTCTGGTACCCTCATGACATTAATATTGGTATGTTTGAAATGTTTCTGAATAATGGTGATTCTATAGTTTAGTTGTAATTTTGATGTGGTTGTAAGAGGGTGCAAGTCCTGCATTTACCTATACCACCATCTTGACTGGAAACCTGAAGAGTGTTTCTAATAAAAGCCCTATATTCACACCTCAACTCTAATCCTCAGGTAAATCTCCCCTAACTCAAGAAAGATTTTCTTCCTTCAAAAGCTTCTTAATGTAATGGCCTTGGTTTTAATTGCCCACCATACTTATGAGCTTACAGGTTTCCAGAAGCTTTGGTTAACTCTATTTCTACAGAGAAGATATAAGAAATCTACTCCAACCCCCAGCTGGACTTGCCCAGTGTGTATGTGAGCTCACCTTCCTGAAACCTTTTTCCACCTTCTAAATCCCTGAAAATATAGTCTGTATACATAACAGCCTAATGTAATAATTTCACTATTTCCTGAGCCAGAAGAAAGCATACAAAAGTAGGATTGGGTATATATATTCAATAATACCAGCAATATATGTGGGTGACCATGTGATTGAAGATACTAAAAATCTTCCAACTTCTGTTATTTTTCCTATCTGAACACTAAAATGATTATCTTATATTAATTTGCATTTGTTGTATATCTTTATTTTCCTGTATCCATATATTCTGGATGTCTTTGGTCATTAAGAATATTTTTAAATATTTTTATATTTAAATTAGAGTTGATATACAATATTATATGTTTCAGGTGTACAATGCAATTATTAAACTTTTATATAATTTATGACTGATCACCATGATAAATCTTGTACCAGACACCATATATACTTATTACAATGTTATGCAATATATTCCTTATACTATACTTTACATCCCTGTGACTATTCTACCAATTGTACTTAAAATATATATATATATATATATATATATAATTGATTTTTTACAGAGAGGAAGGGAGAGGGATAGAGAAAGTCAGAAACATCGATGAGATAAGAGAGAAACATCGATCAGCTGCCTCCTGCACTCTCCCTACTGGCTATGTGCCTGCAACCAAGGTACATGCCCTTGACCAGAATCGAACCTAAGTCTTTTAAGTATGCAGGATGACGCTCTAATCACTAAGCCAAACCAGTTAGGGCTCTACTTCTTAATCCCCTCACCTTTTTCACCCATTCCCACAACTCTGTCCCATTTGGTAACCATCAAAAAGTTCTCTGTATCTATGAGTCTGTTTCTATTCTGCTTGTTTATTTTGATTTTTAGATTCCACATATAAATGAATCATATGTAATTTGTCTTTCCCTGTCTGACTTATTTCACTCATCAAAATACACATGTTTTTGCAGATGGCCAGATTTAATTCTTTTTTATGGCTGTCATATTCCAAGTCACCACTCGTTCTTTACCCATTGACACTTCAGTTGTTTCTATATCTTGGCTACTGTAAATAATGCTACAGGGAACATATGGGTATATATGTCTTTTCAGTTAAGTGTTTGGAGATTCTTTGGATAAATACCCATAAGAAAAAATTTCTGGGTCCTTCTTTGTCTCTTGTTAAAGTCTTTGTTTTAAAGTCTACTCTACTTTATCTGCTACTCCAGCGCTCTCTCTCGCTCTCTCTCTCTCTCTCTCTCTCTTTCTCGGTTCATTTTCATGAAATATCTTCTTGCATCTCTTTTCATTTAGTTCATGTGAGTCATGTTTGTTATTTACTCAGCTACCTTATGTCTTTTAATAGGAGCATTTAATCAATTTGCACTTAAATTAATTGCTGATAGATATATATTTTATTATCATTTTATTATTCATGTTTTTTATTTTTTGTCTTCTTCTTAAACCCTTTAATATTTCTTCTAATACTAGTTTGGTGTTGATTAACTCTTTTAGCTTTTTCTTGTATGGGAAATGCATTATCTGTCCTTCAATTCTAAATAACAGTTTTGCTGGGTAGATTAACATTGGCTGTAGGTTCTTACTGTTCATCACATTCAATATTTCATGCTAAAAATGTTTACAATATGAGTAAGTGGACCTCAAGCTGGAATGATTTTCCCTTCCAAGAGACATCTGACAACATCTGGAGATATTTTTGATTGTCACGATTTTGGGGGCAGGTGTCATGTTGCTACTAGCACCTAGTATGTAGGGACCAGGAATGCTTCCTACAGTACACAGGGAAATCCCATGCTGCAACAAAGAATTATCCATCCCAAATTTTAATAATGTTGAGGATGAGACAGAAATCTGATCTACATCTAAAATAATACAATTTGCATGGCTGGTGTTGCTCAGTCTTGAGGGTCGGCTCAGCGACATGCTCAGGTTGAGGCTTGATGTCCTCCCTGTAGGGGACATGAAGGAGGCAGCTGATCAAGAATTCTCTCTCATCACTGATGTTTCTATCTCTCTCTCCCTCTCTCTGAAATCAATAAAAGCATATCTTTTAAAAAGTAACATAATTTTACTAAGGACATATGTTACTGATTGCTCAAGATGAGATGTTCTTTGATGTAGCACATATCATTAATATGTGTACAGGACAATGTTTCTCACAAACTCAAATTTTCCTTTGTTAATTTTAAGAAGCACTTAGAAAAAAATTCTAATGATGGGCAAATTCAGACATTCAAGTTAAGTCAGTATCTTAAGTGCCTGACAGATTAGGTCATTTTCTTAGCCATTCTTTGAGATGCAGACCCAATTTGTGACTTTCCTAGATGAAGCCTATCAATCACTTGTGACTTTCCTAGATGCAGTCAGTCTAGTCTCCATTTCTAGCTCTTTATTCTAACACTTGTGTCCACAAAACAACACCATTGAAAACACTATTATCAAACAGATCAAAATTCAACCAGTAAGTGGGAGAATTAGAGGGACTCATAAAAGCTAGAAGATGGCCTCCTAGGTAAGAAAGAGTGCATAAGCAACGATACACAAGAAGAAAGGCACAGGGGGAAACCATGACAACACTAAACAGAGAAATCAGGTAGAGAAAGAGCAAAGACAAATACAGAGCATGACGTGCTAGACTGTGGTGTGCCTTAAATGAGGGATGTGCGGAAGAGGGTTGAATTAAAAGATAAAGGGAGTATGCTGCAGATGCTCTATTTTCCAGGGTAGAGCAGAGTGTGTCCTCAATGACTGAAGTGAATTCTGTGCTGATATATCTAAGATTATAAAAGCTTGCATGATGGGTAAACAACACATTTAAACATTAGCTCCCTACTCCAACGCTGGACTGAATTTATGTGGTAAATTTTCATGAAGATGGCAAACATAAGAAATTGGGGGGAATCTATAATAATAAAAGCATAATATGCTAATTAGACCAGACAGCTGAACGACCTTCCGGACGAAGCTGCAGCTGCAAGGGCCAAGCCCCTTGCACGACTTTTGTGCATTGGGCCTCTAGTATATATATACATATACTAGAGGCCCGGAACACAAAATTCATGCACTGGAGGTGGTCCCCTCAGCCCAGCCTGTGCCCTCTCGCAGTCCAGGACTCCTTGGGGGATGTTGACCTGCTGGCTTTGGCCCAAACCCCCTGGCAGTTGGACATCCCTCTCGCAATCTGGGATCCGTCGCTCCTTACTGCTCCTTAGCTGCCATGGAGATGGGAGAGGCTCCTGCCACCACCATGGCATTTGCCAGCCATGAGCCCAGCTTCTGGCTGAGCAGTGCTCCTCCTGTGGGAATTCACTTACCACCAGGAGAGATCTCCTGCATTGAGCATCTGCCCCCTGGTGGTCAGTGTGCAGCATAGCGACTGGTCATTCTGGTCATTCCATGTAGTGCTCGCTTAGGCTTTTATTTTATATACTAGTGACCTGTTGCGTGAAATAACGCGAGACTGGGGACACCCCCCCACCTCCTGCAACTGCCCCAATTCCCAAAAGTCTCGCCCTGCGTGGCGGGATGGCCCAAGTCCTGGAGTGCCACCCTGATGCCCTGCCCCTGAGGTGCACCTGCAGGGCTGGAGGAAGCTGGGCAGACCAGCTGCTAGCCTCACCTCTGCTGCCATCTTGTGACAGCATGACAGTGTGAGGGTCAATTTGCATATTAGCTCTTTATTATATAGGATGTATATACACGTACATACATATACATACATATACACGTATACATACATACATATACATATATACATACCATCTAATATAATAAAAGAGAAAAATGCAAATTTGACCGTTACCACCAGCCAATCAGAGCGGCTGTATGCAAATTAACCCAGCCAAAACAGAGGCCAACAGCCATGGAGCTAGAGCAAACCAGAGGATTCTGTTGCAACTGCCTGCCTAGGCTGGCTGAGCCTCTGCTCACGGTCACACCCACCAGCCAATCAGAGCGGCTGTATGCAAATTAACCCAGCCAAGATGGAGGCCAACAGCCATGGAGCTAGAGCAAACCAAAGGATTCTGTTGCAACTGCCTGCCTAGGCTGGCTGAGCCTCTGCTCACGGCCACGCTCACCAGCCAATCAGAGCAGCTGTATGCAAATTAACCCAGCCAAGATGGAGGCTGGCAGGGTGGCTCTGCACTGGGAGCCTCCACGGCCGGCCGGCATAGCTGTGCCAGGTGTGTCAGCTCAGTGGGAGGGTGGGTCCGGCCTGGGGCCTCCTTGGGGTGTCCAGGAGCAGCTGTCCTGGGTCTGCTGCCTGGATCCACCCCCCAGGGGCCTCTACCAGGCATGTGGGAGAGTGGGTCCTCCACGGGGCTTGCAGGAGCAGCCATCCTGGGTCCACTGCCTGGCTCCGCCCCCCAGGAGCCTCCTCGGAGTATCCAGGAGCAGCTGTTCTGGGTCTGCTGCCTGGCTCCGCCCCCTGGGGGCCTCCCCGGAGCATGAGGGAGCACGGGGGGCCTCTGCAGGGTGTGTAGGAGCAGTCGTCCCGCGCTGGCTCTGCCCCGGGGGCCTCCTCAGGGGCGTGCAGGAGCACCAGTCCAGGGTCTGCTACTGTCATCCACCCCCCAGGGGCCTCCACAGGGTGTGCAGGAGCGTCTGCTGCACAGTGCAGAGAATCCGAAGCCAGTTCGCTGCCCAGCTCCACCCCAGGTGTGTTTGCTCAGCAGCAGGGCCCCACCGAGGGATCCTGCACCAGCATCTGCCCCTGGCTTGCCACCCAGCTCTGTGCCAGGTGTGTTGCCTCAGCGGTGGGGGCCCACCAGGCGTGTGCGATCGTGGGCCCTCTGGTGGGAAACGTCCAGGCCTGCACTCACCAGCCTTCCCACCCCCCAGTGCACGAACCCTGAAGGGGCTGTGGACAGCCTGAAAATGGCCCTCAACCCCTCACCCAGGCTGGTCAGGCATGCCAAGCAGGTGGACATCCCCCCCGAGGTGTCCCAGACTGCAAGAGGGTACAGGCCGGGCTGAGAGACCCCCACCCTCCGAGTGCACAAATTTTTGTGCACCGGGCCCCTAGTGTGTATACACACAAACACACACACACACACACACACTAGGAGCCCAGTGCACAAAAATTTGTGCACTGAGGGGTGATCCCTTAGCCTGGCCTGTGCCCTCTCACAGTCTGGGACCCTTGAGGGGACGTCCACCTGCTGGCTTAGGCCCGATCTTGTCCATGATCGCAGGCGCGGGGGAGAAGCCACCTGTCCATGATCGTAGGTGCGGGGGAGAAGGTGCCTGTCCCAGATTGCAGGCGTGGGGGAGAAGCTACCTGTGATCACCAACAGGCAGCTTCTCCGCAGGCAGCCTGCAATCACGGACAGGCGGCTTCTCCCCCGCGCCTGTGATCACATGCAGGTGGCTTCTCCCCCGAGCCTGTGATCAATGGACAGGTGGTTTCTCCGCGCGCCTGCGATCATGGACAGGTGGCTTCTTCAATTCCCTGAAGAAATTAGCCTCAGGCACTGGAGCTGGTCTTCTCTGTCTTCCCTCCCTTTTGAGTCTCCAACAGGCCAGGAGCAGCCAGAGCCAGAATGCTTGTGTGGTAGCTGTGGCTGCAACCCAAGTATCCTGGCTCTGGCCTCTGCCATCTTTCTTGGGTTAATTTTCATACTTGCTCCTGATTGATCAGTGGTCATGGCTTGTGGGTATAACGGCGTGAGGACCAATTTGCATACTACTCTTTTATTAGAATACACACACACACACACACACACACACACACACACACTAGGGGCCTGGTGCACAAAAATTTGTGCACTCGGGAGGTCCCTCAGCCCAGCCTGTGCTCTCTCGCAGTCTGGGACCCCTCTGGGGATGTCCACCTGCTGGCGTACCTGGTCAGCCTGGGTGAGGGGCTGATGGCTGTTTGCAGGCTGGCCAAACCCCCCAGTGTGGACCCTCACCCCATTGGGGTGTGGCCAGGGGGCTGAGGGCCGTTTTCAAACTGCCCACAGCCCCTTCAGGTTTTGGGTTCCTACTGGGTTGCCTGGGGAGCCTGGGTGAGGAGCTGAGGGGCGTTTTCAGGCTGCCCACAGTCACTTCAGGTTTTGGGTCCCTACTGGGGTACCTGGCCAGCCTGGGTGAGGGGCTGATGGCTGTTTGCAGGCTGGCCAAGCCCCCCAGTGGGGTCTCTCACCCCATTGAGGTGTGGCCAGCCTGGGTGCGGGACTGAGGGCCATTTTCAGGCTTTCAGGCTGCCCACAGCTCCCATTGACCCAATGTTCCAGCAAGGCTGGCTGGAAGCAGGTTTCTGGGGTTTATTTATCTTCTATAATTGATATACTGTTCCTTTAAGCCAAGGCCTAGGCAG
Source organism: Murina feae (assembly GCA_004026665.1). Taxonomy (NCBI): domain Eukaryota; kingdom Metazoa; phylum Chordata; class Mammalia; order Chiroptera; family Vespertilionidae; genus Murina; species Murina feae. The sequence continues at coordinate 2,056 of PVJC01003997.1, read as the reverse complement.
GTAATGAAGCCTCCTGTCTGCTTCAGCTCACAGCTTCTATAATTTAAAGAATGCTGCCTTAGTAGTCAGGCCCAGGCCTGCTGTTTGGTTCAGCTCCAAGGCTTCTATAATTGAGACAATGTTGCAAGTATGTTGCCTGGAGCCCGGAGAAGCCCAGCTGGCCTGCAAACAGTTTCACTCCTGCTGCAACGGAAGCTGCCTGTTTACTCCAGCTCCGTGACTGCCAGCCTCCATCTTGGCTGAGTTAATTTGCATACAGCCACTCTGATTGGCTGGTGGGCATGGCTTAGGTGCCCTGTAGAAATGGTCAATTTCAATATTACTCTTTTAATATGTATATAATTTGTATTTTCCAGCGTATAAGATGACTTTTTAACCCAGGAAAATCTTCTCAAAAGTTGGGGGTTGTCTTATATGCCCAGTCATCTTTCACAACAGAAAATTTTCACGACAGAGATAAAATAATATCTTTTTCAAAGGATGCTCATTCATATTTGCTGATTTTAGGTGATCAATCATCCCATATGTATGCTTCTTTGGGTACTTGATAGTACACATTGTTAGAATGTTGATCCACTCTGTGTCTTACCATATGCCAGGTGCTTTTGCAGAAATCACTTTATGTGGTTTTCTTTCATTATCAAAAATCCCTATGAGGTAAACACTACTATAAAGCACATTTACCACTGTGGAAAGCTAGGCTCAAAGATGGCAAGTAATTTGGCCACTGCAGGAACTAGGACAGTGGTTTTCAAACTTGAGGCCCCATCAGAATTACTGGGAGGACACATTAAACACCCTCATAGTGTCTGATTTATTAAGTCTGGAGTTGGGACTGAGAATTTGCCAAATAGGTTCCCAGCTGGTACTGATGCTAGGTGCAGGGATAACATGTTAGAACCTCTGAACTAGGACTTCTCTATGAGTGACTGAGGCCTGCAGTCAGGATAGAGAGTCCCTGGTCTTAACCACCATCTGAGGGACAACCAGGAATGAGGTTGCATTACATATGCGACAAAGCTCACCCTCTATAGACACCTGCACTGAGACACTATCGCATGGAGTAAAAGCCACTGTTTCCACATTTTACTCTTGTCCGACCCTAGTCCCTTCTGGGAGTTGAACAATTTCATGAAAGCAATTTAAGACAGAATAAAGTGCATTAAAAAAAAATCATGTCTCTTAATTTTTTTCACTGAATTGTGGAAATATTATTTTAATTCAGGGTGAGCAGCACAATTGGTCTGTCTGGGTTTGCTCAGCATGAGTGTGCTGCAGAAACACAATATGAGAACCCTCTTGACTCCAATGGTACACGGGACAAAGTTGGAAAATGGGATTTCTGATCTCTAGTTTTTACATTAATTTTCTAGTGAAAAAAGAAAGCATGCCGCACTCTATACCTATAATCATTACACTGAAATGCAACGTGTGATTCCAAGCAAAGACAAAATGCTGGTTAAAACATTCAGAAAGATAGTGTTAAAAACATGACAAATATTTACATAAATATGCATATACGTGTTAGTTGCTAAATTCCAGTATCTTATCTGTAAACCAGGACTGATAATTCTGAGTAGGCTCCACAGTAGATATCAAATTATAAGATAACTAGGGGCCCGGTGCACAAAAATTTGTGCACTCGAGGTGGAGGGAGTCCCTCAGCCTGGCCTGTGCCCTCTCACAGTCTGGGACCCCTCAGTGGATGTCCTATGATGGCCCCAGTCTGTCAGGCGCCTTCTGTGTGTGTGTGTGTGTGTGTGTGTGTGGCCACTGGGGACCTGCCCCCAGCTGCATCTGAGGCTCGGAGCAGTCCTCCTGTGTGTGTCTACCTGCCGGGGGCCTGCCCCCAGGAATACCATCAAGGCTTGGAGCAGGCACCCCCTCTATGTTGATCTCTCAGACTCTTGCCCTCCCCTGCATGTTGTTCTCTTTTTTGAGCATGGCCAGGGCTGGGTGCTGCCTGCCTCCCAAGCTTGCCTACTGCCCATCTTCTTCCAGCCACCAGAAAGCAGGGAAAACCCCGCCTCGTGGTCAGGCCAGCCTTTTCCTGCTC
>PVJC01003996.1:24007-66627 GCA_004026665.1 Murina feae | reverse complement strand
AGGAGGGGACCCAGGCCTGCAGGGTAGGATAGTTGGGGGGGACCAGGCTGGCAGAGGAAGGCAGTTGGAGGGGGACCAGGCTGGCAGAAGAAGGCAGTTGGGGGGACCCATGACTACAGTGGAGGACACTTTGAGGGGACCCAGGCCTGCAGGGGAGGACATTTGCGGGGGACCAGGCTGGCAGAGAAGGTCAGTTGGGGGGATCAGGCTGGCAGAGGAGGGAATTTGGGGGGAACCCATGCTTGTAGGGGAGGACAGTTGCGGGGGACCCAACTCTGTAGGGGAGGACAGGTGTGGGTAACCAGGTTGGCAGAGGAGGGCGGATTGTGGGGACCCAAGCCTTTAGGGGAGGACATTTCAGGGGGACCCAGGCCTGCAGGGGAGGACAGTTAGGGTGGACCAGGCTGGCAGAGGAGGGCAGTTGTTGGCGACCAGGCTGGCGGAGGAAGGCAGTTGAGGGGGACCCAGGCCTGTAGGAGAGGACAGTTGGGAGGGACCCAGGACTGCAGGGGAGGATAGTTGGAGGGACCCAGGCCTGCAGTGGAGGGTAGTTGGGAGGGACCCAGGCCTGCAGGGTAGGGCAGTTGTGGGGGACCCAGGCCTGCAGGGGAGGACAGTTGGTGGGTACCTCCTGGCAGGGGGAGGGCAGTTTTGAGCAATCAGGCCAGTACAGGATCAGTTAGGTGTTGATCTGCCTGGCAGGGGAGTGGTTAGGGGCAATCGGCAGGCGAGAGGTTGGGAGCCAGCAGTCCTGGATTGTGAAAGGGATGTCCGACTGCCCTTTTAGGCCGGATCGTGGGATTGGGCCTAAACGGGCAGTCAGACTTCCCTCAAGGGTTCCCAGATTGGAAAGGGTACAGGTTGGTCTGAGGGACACCACTCCCAACCCCCACCCCCACTCCACGCATGAATTTCGTGCACCGAGCCTCAGTTTTATATAAATGAAAGTGATGTCTGGAGAGGCTTGTGACATGCACAAAGGCGTCATGGCCGTCAGTGGCAGAGCAGAAGGGAAGCCCAGCAAAGCCAATTCCAGAGGTCAACAAACTAGACTGCACTGCCTCCCCCAACCGCCAGTAGCCACCAACATGTTCACTGAGAAATAGCCAATGTTGTATTTTTGTGCATATGCCTTCATTCCCCTTGTTAAGCAGATTTCCAATCCTGGGAAAAAGAGACAAGGAATTTGTGGGGAATCAATCTAGAAGTGCTAAACTCAGCAGAAAGCATTTTCTTCTTCCTCGCCCCTCATATTGTGTTACCACAACTCTGCAAGGCAGTTTATTAGCCTCACTTTGTAAATGAGGAAAATGAAACTGAAAGAAGTCGAGAACTTTGTCCGTGAACCCACATAGCTGGTAACTAGTAACATTGGGATTTGATTCAGGAATGTACAGCTATGAAGTCTCAAACACTTCAATTAATTTTGTAATTGTACAAAAAACCCACATATTTTTCTTACAGAGTTTTTTAAAATTTAAATTGCGTTCAAATATCATAAAATTCTACCTCTTTAAAGAGTATAGTTTAGGGGTTGTGTGTGTGTGTGTGTGTGCTCACAAGACTATGCAAGGATTATCACTATCTAGAACATTTTTATCAGCACCCAGAGAAACCCCTTATCCATTAGCAGTCTTTTCTTACAGAGTTTTGATGAAATAAAAATCTTCAAAACTGTTCTACTATAAGTCGAATTTTCTTTGATTCTTTCCTCAAGCAAAAATGTTTCTTATTTCAACAAATGTTGTAGAGCAGTTATAAAAATAACCTTAAATAACAGATGATTGATGTTTCTGGACATATTTTTATATAAGAAAAGGATTATTAACGGAAGACTATTCCAGAGTTATCAATGTCAATACAATACCCACCACCTCCATGATCATTACCATCATTTAGTGAGCACTTAGTCTCTGGCAGGCACCATACTAAGATATTCTACTTCATTTAATTGTGGCAACAATCATTTTAATACTGACACTATTGTTCAGGCAAGAAAAAATAAAGATTGGAGAAGTGAATCACTTAAGTGTCAGGGTTGAGAAGTTAAAACCAGGTCCAGTTTGATTCGAAAGCACAAGTATTAACTACTGAACTTCTCCAAGTGAAAGGCATTGGATCAAAAGATAACATAGATATAAAATGTAAATAGCATTTGAATCCAAATGGATAATTTAGACAAGCCCAGGATACTGTAGAGGGCTATTCAGTGCTAGCTCCTAGAAGCATTATCCCAGTGACTTACATATCTACTAGATCAGATACATTCAGTGTTCACTTGCATAAAGCTATAGAAACCAGATCTTTTTGGACCATCCATTTGAAAAAATGGTAATTAACCTATCCAATCAGAAATGGAAACAATTGCAAATTCAGGGAGTAGGAGGCCTTTCAGACTGGTGCTCTAGAAATTTATCTAGGTCTTTGCCTGTTAATCTTCCAAGAATATTATGTTGGAATATTCACTCCTGCCAGCCTGCTTGCCCCCAACTGCCCTCCCTTCCCAGCCTGATCACCCCTAACCACCTCTGCCTCAGTCCTGCCACCATGGCTTTGTCCAAAAGGATGTCCAGAGGTCTCTCAGTCTAATTAGCATATTACCCTTTTATTAGTATAGATAGAGGCCTGGTGCACTGGTGGGGGTCAGCTGATCTACCCTGAAAGGGGTCCCAGATCAGGATGGGGGTCCCCTTTGGGGGAGGGCCAGCCTGGACAAGGGGTCTGGGGTGGTTTGTAGTCCAGCCACACCCCATCAGGGTGGGAGTCTCTGCCGGGGGACATGGCCAGCATGGGAGAGGGGCTGAGGGCTGTTTTCAGGCTGGCCATACCTCCATTGGGGTTGATGGTCCCCACTGGGGGGTGTGGCCAGCCTGGGTGAGGGGCTGAGGGCCATTTGGGGGTGGTTTTTAGGCTGGCCAAGCCCCCAGCTTTGTCCAGAAGGAAATCTGAAAGGTCTCTGGAAGGTCTCCCAGTCTAATTAGTATATTACTCTTTTATTAGTATAGATTGCCATATTAGGTTATAATACATTTGATTAAGCCCTTATCTTCAGATGAACTATATTGTTAATTTAATCTTAAAAAAATAAAATCATGTAACTATTTTAAGACACTGGGTGAAGCTTTCAATTTAATCCAGCAGGTATTTGGTGACTATTTCTTTTGTTCTGAGCAGAGTCTGTGTATGGATGCAGGTGGTAGTAATAGTATTATTATTACTATTACTAATAATACTAATACATTTCATACTTGCCATGAAAAGGAATGAGCTGTGTGTGTGTGTGTGTGTGTGTGTGTGTTTGATGTGAGAAAATGTATATAAAAGATATGCTCAACTAAAATGTGATATAAGGCATGATATGAAAAATTCTTCAGCTTTCCTTGATTCCTCCAACTAGATCAATCCTCATCTGCTATTTTAGACACTATAGCATCATGTACTTTCCTTTTTGGTACCAATCATAGTTACAGTTGTTTGTATGATTATTTGGCTGAATTTTCAACAAATACTTTGGTTTTCTTATAACTCTATCAGAAATAAAGGTTATAAATTAAACAAATCAAAGATTGCTATGTGAAAGTTCTATGCTAAGAAATATACATAGATGAGCCCTAACCTATTCAGGAGATCATGCTAGACCCAGTTTTTTAATGTTGGATACATGTATTCATTGGGATATGAAAGAAGACAGGGTGTCCAAGAGAGGGGAACAACATGTGCAAAGATACACCCAGTTGAAACTGTGTGCCTCAAGCATATGAATGGTGTTAAATTCATGGACAGAGATGGAGGAAGATGAGGCAAATTATCCAGGGTTTTAGGGGGGCTTAAGTTGTTGACTTCATCTTATATATTCTGAGAAGTTTCTGAAGAGCAAAATCCTTCATGGATATGAGTTTTGGGTGATTATTTTAGCAGTGTGGAGGGAAATTGAAGGTAGTTGATAGTTGGATTGTCTTCTATAATAATGTTACAGCTGTCAGGCAAGAAGTGGCGAGGGCCTGAAAGAACACAGAAACAACGTGGATAGATGTAAGAGATGTTAAAGAAGTAATGTCTCTAATCCCCTCTGACTGATGGGAGATGAGTTAGCAGGAGGCGTCTTGGATGGTTTACAGGTTTTATTATTTGGAAACTGTATAAATGATGGAATCTTTTGCTAAAATGTGCAACCCAATAGGTTTTGAGGGAAAGGAATGTATCCAGATTTGCTGTTTCATAAGTGCCTGTGGCTCATTTAGGTAAAGCTTTCCAGGAAAGCCTGGAAATATACAACTAGAACTATGGAGGAGTCTGGTCAGCAGTCATCAGCAGACTAAGGCATCGGTAGAGGGAGCCTGAGAAAAGTAAAGAGAGAAAGGTTTAGAGGCTCCAACCCTGGAAACAGTAGTACTGGGTGTTGGCCAGAAAGAAAACTGAGAAGTTACTAGTAAATAGAGAAGAAGAAAAAACTTGTTCTAGAAATAAGGAGCAAGAGTTTTGTGAAATAGAGAGTGTTAATAATTTTAATACATGTAATTACAGTTTTCTGTATAAGTAAGACAAAATGTGCTAGAAACTAGAAAGACCTAGTACATGGAGATTCTATAAGGAGAACATCAGTGAGATGTTTGGTCAAAAGGCATTATTCAATACGTTTAGGAAATAATAATACCTGCGTAAGTGGAGATAATATAAGTAGATTCCTTTTTAAGATGTTTGTGTGTTTAAGGAAGGAAAAAAAGATAGAAAGAAAGTGGACAAGGAGTTTTGAAAATTCTACATGAAGCTCTTGGTTGGTACATGGCAGTGTGTTCTGCAGAGGCACAAAGATATGCACATATGCATATTTGTGAATGTATCTATATATATAATAAGCACTTTAAAGAGGGTTAAACTATTTCCTTTACAAAGTACCACATCTCCATCAAGCCTTCACTACTACTCAAATCAATGGTTCCAGAGAGTAGTTTTTCTCCCCCTTCCTCTCTCTGTCCAAACCATGGAACTACGAGCATTTGTATTTGCTCCGTTAAAGCTCACCACCAAGAGAGTCAGCCTACTCCATAAGCCAAAACTCTCTCCTAGACCTTTCTGAAAGTTGACACTAGTAAATACCAAATACTGTAAAGGCAATATTATGTTTACTGTTGTCAGGTCTTTAAATAAATGGCTGCCCTCTGCTTCTAGAAAGCAGAGAATTTGTAGAAAGAAAATTTAATTTCCAGAGAAGGATGCCCTAAAATCATTTCTATGCATTTTATAAAGTAAGTTTGATCTTTACACATCTCAAACCAGAAACAGCACATGGTGTCAGGTAAAGAATAGTGGATACTGGAGGCAGTGTCCTGATTTGAGTGGTAACTGCCATTAGGAGCCATGTGGCTTTAGGGGAAATCACTCTCCCCATTTTTGTCTTCATTTCTATTAAAGGATTGAGCTGAATATTACCTATCTTGTTTTGACCTATGTTGAAAATTTATTCCCTTAAACTCTGAATGAAATCACTCCACAAATAAATTTTCTTTTCATATCAGTTTTTTTTTTGGAAAAAAAAAAAAACTCCATTCATGTCAAATGCCACCATATTGGAGTTTCTTTTTCATTTCATTTATTTATTTATTTTCTTCTTCTTCTACTACTTTTTTTTTTTTTCCTGAACCTCCCTTCTGGACAAATGAAATTGCTCCCTTCATCTTTGCTCTGACAATAGTTTTCAGGCACCTCTATCCTTCTCACCATTATTTGTATAGCTACCTGTTCTTCATGCTCCCAAGATATGAGGTCACTGAGGGCAGGGGTTATCTTTATGATACGCATTGTATGCTCGCTAAGCATTCATTGAATAGAAATTTTTAAATTTAACTCATTTAACAGGTAGACTTAATATGTACTATACAATTAAAGGAGATTTTTATTTGGAGAGAACAGATAATGTGAAATTTGATAAAAAGGATTGGTTGATTGTTTATTGCTGAAATGAAAGGGGGTCTTCATTATTATTATTTTGGTGTTTTTAATACTCAAGATTGTTGAAATTCTACAAGGCTGTAGGGAAGTTAAATAGAGCTTATTTCAATTATATGCTAATATTAACTATTTCCCCACAATGCCAATTAAATTTAAGGTCTCACTTTAAAAAATTAGTACATAAATTAAAATAGGAGTAATATTTCAGATTTATAGCACTTAGGACTTTTTTGTTTTTACTTCATGTAATCTTTTTATTGCAAAGGATAAAAATTATCAATACCTTAAATTCTTTTTGGTGGGAACATTCTGTTCTTAGGCCCTGAGCAGGTATGATTCTGATAAAGTCTTCCGACTCAGGGCATTAAGACTACTCTGTTGGCTACTTGGAAATGACATTTCTAGCTCTAGTGTATCCCCTTCATTATCTTTATTTTGTATTTTAATCAGTCTTAGTAATAAATACATTTTGGCCAAAGCAAAATTTATATATTTAATTATATTTATTTCTCATTTAGTTGAAGAATTAATATACACACACACACACAGTACCAAGTTTTAAAAGTACAAAATGAATTGCAGCCTAAAGTAAATCTTTTCTTTCTCCTATTTAGCATCCTAATCCTCCCTAAGACTATACCCAATGTCAGTTTGTGGTGTACCCTTTCGGAAAGAGTCCATAACTTTATAAACATAAGCAATGCACAGTCTTTTATTCCATCACACAGATTGTAACATAATGTAATATTCTTTTACATGTGTGTTAAATTTTATATATTATAAATTCATGTAATTAAATTTCAAACAATAAATTTCAGGGATCTTTCAGTACATATTAAGTTAATAATTTTTTAAAGTTCAAGACATTTCTTTGTAACAAGAGATGTGCCAAAATTCAATTAGTTCCCTATTAATGGATTAGTATCATTAGGATCAAATAGCATGTCATCAATGTTATACTGATACGTTGTGCAACTGTCACTAATTTACCCTCTACAACCATTTCATGAAGCTAATATTTAGAAAAGACATTTGGGAGAAGTGGCTTTGTAAGTGTTGAAAGATGGAGACAAATATCAATCCATAAATGTATTCAGTGTGTACTTTTTCCAAGAATGTAAGAGTTCCCATTTCCTTTACATTCTGTCTAGTACACTGGCTTATCAAACATTTTCATTTTTAAAACTTGAATAATTAAACACTGGTATCTTATTATTGATATATTTTTATATTGCTCTGATGATGAGTGAATCTTATGAGTTATCACATGTCTACAAGTGAATTATATCTCAGGTATGGGCCATATACTTACTCTAAATTCTTTGTGGGTTATTATTTTTTTTAATATGGTCATAGCTGTAAAATATTCTCCAAATGAAAAATCCACAATAACAGTACCCATATTACTTTACTTCAGCAATATGAAATGTCATTAATTTACTATTAATTTTATTATATCAATATTTAATTAATAAATTAATTATATGTTCTAGGTACTAAGATAAAATATGATAAAAATGATATGAAAAAATAGGATAAAATTTAGATAAAGATATCTAAATTTGTAGATATAAGAGCTCATAATCTCTTGGGGAAGAGACATATGTACAAGCAGAATAAATCAGTTCCGTGTTAGGGAACAATATAGTGTGTATTGGGAGCTCAGAAGTTGTAATTGATTTGGGGCAGAGTCAGGAAGCATCAGAGAAAATTTCCCAGAGGGAGCTGGTAGGTCTTGTGGTAAGTCTTAAAGAATGTGTGGGATTTGTAGGGTCAGAGAGAGCTGAGGTGACAGAAGTGAGAATGTACATTTGGAACTGTGCCTGTATTTTGATGATGAGTTTTGACTAATGAGCAAATGTTGCTTTCCTGAAATTCACAAGTATTAACTACCTTGGATTGATTGACTTCATATTTCTCACAATAAACAACTGACACTTGCCTCATAGAACTCATATTTAAAGGTTGTTTTTTTAAAAAAATAGATGACAAGCTCTGCATCTATTCAAAACAACTCATTATAGTGTAATTAGAAGAGAATGGAAAATCTCAAATTGCAACAGCAAACTCTGAAGTATTATTTATTTGAAGATTGGGATCTGGGGTGGGAAAGTTGGAGGAAAATGCATGGAAGGCTTATATATTAACTGGACCTCAAAAGGTTTTATTGGAAAAGAACTGTAAAAGTAACAGTATTATTTCTTGCCTTTTTTTTTTTTTTTTTTGGTCTGCTTTAGGATGTACTTAAGTTAAATGAGAATTATTGCCCTGTATCTCATAGAGATGTAATGAGATATAGGACAGGATTAGAGGTAAATAAAAAGTCTGAATATGGGTGCTGTATTTTTCATAAGTGGTTTGTCCTTTAGTGGATATAGTATCTACTGGTATTCATTATGGGCAGAAAGTGAAATGGTAGCATTTATTAAGCATTGGAAATTGTATATTTAAATGAGAGGTACCTCCTTCAGTTCAGCTCACATTTCTTAATCTATATAAAGCCTTTTCTAACTGCTTGTTTCTTCATTAGTAGATAGAATTTTTCTGAGCTCTGCAGTCCTACCTGTATTGCAAAGCTGTGTTTTACTTATGGTTGACACATCTCTCTTCCTTTAATGGCTTTTAGGACAAAGATTTAGTTTTAGTTTCAAAATATTTGTGGACTGTATGAATGGATGAGTGACTAAATAAAAAGTGATCTTCAAACTTCACTTCGTGTTCCTATGAAAATGACCTTGTTTTGAACTCCTATCTAGATCAATGTTTAAATTAGTATAATTTAATTTCAGGACTCTCCCTGGTGGCAATTTCTGGTCTTTTAAAAGTGGGTATTATTTTCTAATAACAAAATAAGAAAGTAATGTAAACAGGCAATTCCTTTGAAAAATATAAGCTCTTAAATAAAAAATGTTCAAACTTACTCATAATTAGAGACATGAAATTAAGATGATATTACAATTAAACTGAAAAAATAAAAATGTAGCACAATCCATTCAATAGGTGGGGCTGTGGGGAAAGCTGAGCTCTCACACAAGGAATTTATACAAGGTTCTTAGAAACATACAGATGTTTTACATACTCAAATAATAGAAAAATCACTAAAATTAATTTTAAATAATTAAAATCAACCAGCATGGAATATAAGAAATAATACATGCATGTGACTGGGTTACAAATGGATAAGCTACACTGAAAAGAATAATGAATAAAGAACTAGCCTAAGTCCCTTTGAAAAAATACTATTTTGCCCTGAGCGGTTTGGCTCAGTGGATAGAGCATCGGCCTGCGGACCAAGAGGTCCCAGGTTCCATTGCAATCAAGGGCATGTACCTTGGTTGTGGGCACAACCCCAGTAGGAGGTGTGCAGGAGGCAGCTGATCAATGTTTCTCTCTCATAGATGCTTCTAACTCTCTATTCCTCTCCCTTCCTCTCTGTAAAAAAATCAATAAAATATATATTTAAAAAATACTATTTTAACTAGCAATTGTAAAAAGCCTAAAGATAAATAACATAACTTCTGTGACATTCTCAACAAAATTAATAACTGTTGACAAATCATTAGAAAACACCAGAGAAACCCAAATTGAAAGAGATTCAGCAAAATGATGGACCAATATTTATTAAAAATGTCAAGGTCCTGAAGTCAAGAAGAGATGGAGGCTTTGTCATGAATTTCAGAAGATTAAGGAGACAACTAAATGCAAAGTGGATCCTCATTGGATCCTGAAACAGACAAAGAACATTGCCAGGGCAGGGGTTGGCGGGGGGAGGGAGGGAAGGCACACTGGTGAAAGCTTGTAGCTTATTCAATAGCATGGTGCCAGTGTAAATTTCTGGTTTTGATAACTGTACACTGGTTATGTAAGTTGTTAACTTTAGAAGTTGAGTGAAGAGTATACATGAACTCTGTATTATTTTGCAACATTTCTGTAAGTCTAAATTTATTTCAAAATAAATAGTGTGGAGAAGAAGAAATAGAAGAACAAAAAAAAAAGTACAAGAGGAAGAACATACAGTTTTAAAAAAAACCATGTGTTTGCATTTTTGAAAATAGTTAAAAGTTATTTGGACTCCATGTCATGAATAAAGTAAGTCAGCTGCTAGTGGCAGTTTTTGTCATATTATCTAATAAAACTGATTTTATTGCTGTCTTGTGTGTCCATAGACGGGGTGGCTTCAACAACAAACGTTTGTTTCTCACAGTCCTGGAGGCTGGGAAGTCCAAGGTCAAGCGCCAAGATCCTGTGTCTGGTGAGGACCGGCTTCCTCATTCATAGATGACCATTTTCTTGCTGCGTCCTCCCGGGGTGAAAGGGGAGAGGTAACTGTCTGGAACAGGCATCCTCAAACTAAGGCCCGCGGATCGCATGCGGGGTTTGCCACAGCTGCCTGTCCTGCTTAAAATAAGTATGTGCAGTGTGCATAGGAATTTGTTCATAGTTTGTTTGTTTTTTTTTTAAGCTAAAGTCTGGCCCTCCAACGGTCTGAGGGACAGTGAACTGGCCCCCTGTTTAAAAAGTTTGAGGACTCCTGCTCTGGAATCTCTGTTTAAAAGGCACTAATCTCATTCATGATCTTGAAGCTTCCCAAAGGCCCATCTCTTCATACCTGGGGGATTAGGAAATCAATTTATTAATTTAGGGATACAGACATGCAGTCTATGGCAGTTGCCTATCAAAATTAGATTTGGAGGTATTTCTAAGACATGAGATGCAGTTTCTACCATAGCAGCCAGTGGACTATACACATCACACTGATGTTGATCTTTTAGTTTATGTGTTGCCAAGGTTTCTTTGTGAAGATATAAGTTGCTTTCTGTTTGATAGACATTTTGCCATTAGTATACTCATTAAGAGTTTTTGACCTGGCAAATTTTTGAAAATGTTATTACTCATTCATTGCAGGCTTCCAAGCAGAAAAATGCAGTGATTTATTGCACAGCTGATGCCAAGAGTCAACAGATTCCTATGTTTCATATGAACAGAAAATGTCTTAGATAAGTCACCACTAAAAAATCTCAGAACTCCCACAGACACTTATTAATTTCTGCAAACTGTGAGTAACTCTTTATAAAAAGGAAAAAAATATATACTACAAATTGAAACAAGCTCACCTCTCATTATGTACCAGATTTTCTAATCCTTCTTAGAAAATTATTCTTTCATTTTGCAACCACACTGGTGAGTCACTTGCTAGAGTTGGTCCAAGGTCAATTCAAAAAGAGAAAGAATGCCTAACTTAAGAAAACCTCATTTAGAGACAGATACCTGATTTAAAACTTGGGCATTAAAATAACAATATATCTTGAATTTAAAATTTAAAAATATAATTCCCAGAACAACTTTGATTTTGGGTTATAGAATAATACAAACAGAAAGGAGAAAATTTGGAAGTTTTGCGTAAACTGAAATTTACCGCTTTATTACTATCCATTGTGCTTTGGCTACTACTTTTGTTTTATTTTGTCTTATGTTTGGATGTTATGGTACCTGCAAAAATGAATTCTCCCTAAGTACTGCCCAGCATTCTTTAGGAAGATGACATCTATGTACCTAATTGTGGAACTAGATGTTACCTTAGGAGTTGCTTTAACAAGCATGCACATGGAAGTTCTGATAAGGGTAAGAACCTTCTTTTTTTTTTTTTTTAAACTAAGTTTGAGTAATAAAATTCTAGTGATCAATTCCCTTTTAATCTACTTTGATGAAATGTTCATCCTATATAATAAAGAGGGAATATGCAATTGACCGTCACCCTGGTCAATTTACACCCACAGCTGAGGCTAAATTCCCATAACGAGCCTTAAGGAGCAATCAGCAGGGACCTGAGGCTACACGCCCACCCACCTCCTGCATGGGGCTTGACAGGGACCTCAGTCGTGCCTTCCACCCGCAGGGCTTGACAGGAGACCTCAGGCTGCTCCCCCTGCCCTGGCACCAGGCCAGAGGAGCTCAGGCTGCATCCTCTTCCCTGGTGCCAGACCGGGGGACCTCAGGTCATGCCCCCTGCCCTGGCCCCAGGCCAAGGACCTCAGGCTGTGCCCCCTGCCCCGGCACCAGGCTGGGGGATCACAGGCCACTCCCTCTTCCCAGCAGGGCTTGATGGGGGACCTCAGGCCATGCTCCCCTGCTCTGGCACCCAGGGGACCTGAGGCTGCACCCCCCACCTGGCAGGGCTTGACAGGGTGGGACCGGCCAGGACTGGATCTAGCCCAATGAAGGGGGGCCATCCAGGTTTGGGTCTCGAGTCATTTTGAGGTGCACTGGGTGGTTGAAGACTTGACTCTGGGTTCCATGGTGCACCCCAGACTCTGACAGGAGGAAGATTTTCATATACGTTTTACTAGTTTTCTTTAATCTCTGACACTTCTATTATAGAGAAAGGGCAAATAGCAATATTAAAATATTTCCTCTAATTAATCCCCTTTTAATGTTCACAAATTTCATGCACTGGGCCACTAGTAATATATAGTCAGAAAATATTTTGCATTAAGATATTATGTGCTCTCTTTGGTTTACTCTGAGCTCACTCGAGAGTTCAATATCAACAACAAAAATCTGTCCATGTGAGCCTTCCATTTGTTTTTACAACTACTGTGATGATTAATTTTCTTTGTGATGAATACACTTGACCGCAAGTATCACTTCAATAGCCATTTAAACAAGACGGCGAGCCACTTGAATATTAATTATGACAGCTTTCTTCTCCTGCCTTCTAAGAGTTGACAGTCTTGTTGAGGAGATAGAAGATATGCCTGCAATGAAATAAAAGGGCCAGCATGTTAGACCACTGAGGAGCACCTAGAACCTGGAAAATTGGGAGTAGCACCTTATCTTGCAAAGATAACAAAAATCATCCAAGCACTTTCACATATTTCACCACATTGAATCCTTGCAATGACCCTGCCAGGTAGGCAGACAAGAGAGGCTCATTACAAACATGAAAAGTGATGCTCTGGACAGCATGTGTGTTTCAAAATCACACATGGACCTGCTTGCTCTGCTCTGGTTCCTTTGAGGGAATCAGGCCTTTGTCCTATTTTTATTGTTGTTATGTTCAAGGAATAACATTTATCTCAAAGTAAAGAAATAGCTCTAGTGCTGGGCTCCAGAGCAGGAGCGCTCTACCGGAAAGCTCTGCCTGTGCTGCAGCATGAAGGACTATTTTTAGGTGTTTTTCTTTCGCTAATTGCCGCTCCCTCTGTGGGGAATTTCTATGGTAGAATCCCCAGACAGGCCAAGTTTCTCACTAATTCCCGAAGAGACCGGAAAGAGGAGGGCCATAACCCAGGTTGCCCAGTGATGACATCCTGGTGGCGTGAGCAAGACCTTCCAGGACCTTGCAGCCCACAGAGCTCAGGGGGTTCCACTGAATGACAATTCTAAGAGATGCCTGGAAGAAAGGCCTGGGCATACTTCCTTGAGTCTTGGAAATGGCTCTAATGACCAGGCCTGGTTGGAGCTTAATTCTGAAAGGAATTAAGAGAAAGTGGAGCCAGGATGGTGGTGGGCTCAAGGCCCTCCAGATGTCCTGTCTGTCTTCTAACACCTTTGAGGGGAAGAAGGAAGAGACTTCTGAAAGAATATTTTTCCAGGCAACCTCAACCTTAAATCTCAACTATTAGGGAACATCATAGGAACTGTGAAGGTTTAGCCTAAAGGAGAGAAAAAGAAAAGTGGTGATGAAAACCATTTTCACTCCCTTGCAGAGAAGAGCTGACCAGCTAGTGCTAAGTGGCCTTGGGACAATGGGTAGAACGAATATGAAGTTTTTGGCTCAATGTCAGTGTAAACCTTCTAACAGGTTTTATACAATGAACTACCTTGGAAACTGGTGAGTTCCTTTGAAGTAGATTTTTATTGATTTCAGAGAGGAAGGAGAGGGAGAGAGAGTCATTGATTGGCTGTCCCCTGCAGGGCCCCATACTGGGGATCAAGCCTCCAACCCAGGTATATGCCCTGACCCATAATCGGAACCGTGACCTCCTGGTTCATAGGTCTATGCTCAACCCCTGAGCCACTCCAGTTGGGAGTGGTCAGTTCTTGACACCTGAACTGTGGACACGAGTATGGACCCTGGCATTCATGGGAAAGTGAACGTGACTGGACGCCCTACAGGTGGGGAGCTAAGTAATCATTGTTAACACTATTATAACACTTACTTTACATCAAGTGTTTGCTTAGCCATCCACAAGGGGTGTAGAAAGTAGACACTATGAACTTTCCTTCAGAGGTGTGGAACTTGAGGCACAGAGAGGTTAAAAAATGTGTTCAAGGTCACATAACTACTAAGTATTTGAATTTAGGCTATTTGTTTCCGGCATCAGTACTCTTAATCACCTGCTAGAGAGCTGTGTCCTCTCTGCCCCCCTTGCCCTGAGATTCCAGGTAGGGTGGAGTCCCTCCAATCACCCGCATTCTCTGTAGGCTTCACTTGTAAGCCTTCCAAAAGGGCTTTGATGGCCTCCTCTGGGAGCAAACAAATGAACAAACCAACCAAGGAATAACTAAGTCAGTGGTTCTCAACCTGTGGGTCGCGACCCCTTTGGTAGTCAAATGACCCTTTCACAGGGGTCGCCTAAGACCATCCTGCATATCAGATATTTACATTACGATTCATAACAGTTGCAACACTACAGTTGTGAAGTAGAAAGGAAAATAATTTTATGGTTGGGTCACAACATGAGGAACTGTATTTAAAGGGGCAGAAGGTTGAGAACCACTGAAGTAAGTAAAGCGAAAGAGGTTTCTGGTGAAAAAAATCATCAAGGCCTTTAAACCTACAAGGAAGCTCCCTGGTCATCTCTTGGGCCAGGTGGTTCCATCAGAGCTGATCAGAGTAGTGCGCCCAAGTGTAGTGTTGTTTTCTGATTTCCTTTCTCATCTGCCTCTTCCTCTGCCTTCCCTTCTGGCGCCCCTCGCCTCCCCCTCCCCCCTGCACCTGTCTTTCCACCGCACCTGTGCTAAGCTTTTCCAGGAGACTGGAAGGCATGAAGCTAACAATTGTCTACCCCACACCCTCTCCCCTCCCTGATTTACACAGGGGGAGAGTGACTTACTCAAGGTCACAGAGCCCCCATCACAAAATCCAGGTGTCCAGACTCCCACGTTAAGGCTCCGCCCACACCCAGACACACCTTCGCTCTCTCGCCCGCACCCAAGAGTTTTCTTTATTCCACATCCCCTCCTCCTCATCCCCCCCCCCCGCCCCCCCAGGTCCCTGGAGTCGCTTCTGACGCTTTGCAGGCTCCAGGGGCCAGCCCTTCCTGCCGGCGCATCCCTTCCGCCGGATTCTCACGCCCAGTCGCCCTCAGACGCGCGCAGCCCGCGGGGGCCCAGGGCTCACCGCCCCACGCTGAGATCGGGAGCAGAAGGGGTGCCCGGAGCCACCAGGCCAGAAGGCCAGGCCCCTCGAGGGACCCGGCCCGCATCCCCCGGGGTGCCGGCACCTGGAAAGGGCGCCCACCCAGTCACCTTCCAGCCCGCAGACCAGCCGCCTCCCGGAGAAGTCCCTGTGTCAGGTGCGATCCCACCGGGGTGTGGCCGCGCCCGTGGCTCCCCGGGGGGCTGCCCCCGCCGCCGCACTTGCTCCCCCCGGGCCCGCCCGGCCACCGCGCCGCGCGCTCCTGCCCCGCGCCCCGGTCCTGCCCGGCCGCGCTGCCAGCTGCTCTCCGCCCGGGACGCGCGCACCATGGACTCGGGAGCCGGCTCTCCGGGACCGGCCGCCTTTCGGTTGCACCGTTAGCGGAGGTGGGCGGGGAGTGGCCGCACCCCACACACGCGCTTCTCCATGAAGATTCTTGAGCTTTCTTTGCGGAAAGGAGTGCATATGCTGCAGTGTCTCTGTGGAAGGAGCCTGAGGACCAGCACCAGCCTAAGCGGTGAGCCCGCCTTCTTTCCCCCTCCAGCCTCCCGGCCCCTCTCCTTGCCCCTCCGCGCCTCGGTTCCGCCGGGTCGGCGGTGGTGGGAGGAAGGCGTTTCCTGGCTGCGGCCAGAGGATGGCCCTGCCGAGAGTTGTCATTGTTTTCTAAGCCCTGAAGTCATCAGCGCTTTATAGAAAGCTTCCGCCGTCACCTCGCGCCCGCGCTGGAACCTCGGTCTCCGGGGCGCGTTGGGTGACCTGCTTTCCACTGCCTCGCGGCTCCACTCTCTCCTTGTGACTTGCGAGGGCGGCGCGCGACTCCGAGTTGCTCTGTGTCTCCTGAGAAGTTGCGGGTGCGCTGGGCGGGAGAGGGGACTTTGAAACAGGTGGCTGGCGAGGCAGGTCGCTTTTCTTTTTCTGGCTTCGTCTGAAAAGCACACTCCTGGCCACCTCCGGGGCGTGCTGTTTGCCCGGGAGATCAAGCAGGTTCTGTGCTCCTTGCGGAAACAGGAGAGTTCCAATTAGTTTGCGGCTTAACCGACCAGGTCCCCGCCCCAGGGAAGGCTCTGGGAGGGAGAGAAAGAAAAGCAGGCCCTTTCAATGACCAGCAATATTGAGAAACACAAATGAAAACAATCAAACTAAAACCAAATACGCGAACATTCTTTTGTGCGGAAAATCTTGGGAGTGGTGTGCTGTTTTACATTTTCATTGCCCATCTCTTCCTTTTAGGGTGTAAATTCCCCTTTAAAATGATTATGTCTAGTAATTTTTCAAGTAGGAATCCACTTTCTGTGTCTTGGATTTTCTCTTACGAAATGGGGGCCGAGGTAAGGGCGTGAGGGCGCAGGAAAGGTACACCCCTTTCCTCTGTCTAAACAAATGTCTCTTTCTAAACCAAAGTTTTTGGGGTCCATGAACTGCAAAAAGCTTTAATGTTCAAAAGTTTAACATAATAGGTGTCATATTTAAAACTTCACTCCTAGATTATTCTGGTGAATCTCACTGCTTTGGTTACTTATCTATTATCACTGTTGTAGAGCTAGGAAAACTGTCTTTAGAAAGATTAGAATACGGTAGATATAGGTTTCATTCATCCTTTATAAAACTTTGACTTTCTGGTGACTTATCACTCTAAATATAAAATCAAACCAGTTTAAAAGAATTAATTAGATAATTTAACTGTGTGTGAGATATGCAAATATACACTTGTGAAATGAAATCAGCCATGAGATCTCATGTTTTTACTCCAATTCAGAAACTTATTTAAACATTTTTTGCACCTATGTTTATAAGTGATTTCAAGCCACTACCTTCTAAACTAACATGATCGATGTTGAAGTTTTATGTTTTGAAAATAGATATTTCAAGAGTCCAATAGAGATGTATTTTAATATTATTTTAATTTTCTTTTTGTACATTAAATAAAATGTGAATGGATTGTAACTTAATGTGTTTCCTACATAGGCTGCCCAGTCACATATGTTATCATTTCTGTTTGAATCTGTTACTATTTCAGAAACTGACTTTACAAGTGAATTGAATATGTTACCTCTTTTAGACAGGATATGTCCTCGTTTCAAAACAGGTAACATATTCAAGTTACCTATAAAGTCAGTTTCCCAAATAGTAACAGATCCAAACAGAAATTGATAACATATCATTTGGCACCATAGGTTGCTGAAAGATCATGAGACTAATACAGAGGACCTAATTATAAAGCAGTCTTTTGCAACAGCATGGCTGGACCTGGAGATTATTATGCTAAGTGAAATAAGCCACGCCAATACCCTGATGATCTCACGTATATGTGGAATCTAATGAACAAAATAAACTGATGAACAAAATAGAACCAGAAGCTCAGATACATGGAACGGATTGACAAAGGTCAGAGGGGAGGGAGATGGTGGGGGACTGGATGAAAGAAGTTGAAAAGATAGGCCAAAGAACATATATGCATAGCCAATGAACACTGACTACAGTGTGATGATGGCCAGAGGCAGGGGGTGGGGCAAGGGCTGAGTCCTGGTGGGTAAAGTGTGTGTGTGTGGTGGTGGGGGGTAGGGGGGTGGGGGGAGAGCAGGGATGTGGGACATCTGTAATAGTGTCAACAATCACAAAACTCACTATAGTTTTGAATTTAGTATTATTATATGAAAAAAAATTGTGGAAATAATGATAGCTCTAGCCTGGTTTCTATCTTATTTAATCTTAGATTTAACATGTGATCCTATGGAAATTAGTGTACTTTATTTATACAGTAGGAGCCTGGTGCACAATATGTTGTGCATTCGGGGGTCCCTCAGCCCGGCCTGTACCCGCCCAACCTGCAGCCTGCCACCCGCCCATGATGCCCCGCCCACCTCACACACCCCGGCCGTCACCTGCCCCCGAACAACCCGCTCACCCTGCCGCCTGCACTGCCTCCGCCTCCGAGGTTCTGCTGTCGGCCTCCATCTTGGCTGACTTAATTTGCATACAACCACTCTGATTGGCTGGTGGGTGTGGCTTAGGTGTCCTGTAGAAATGGTCAATTTCAATATTATGCTTTTATTAGAGTAGATGCATTTTTACTTAGTGGAGTAATTGGTTATATTGGCGAACTATCACTCCAGGGGAATTCTTTTAACGTGGTATAGTCACAGTGGTGAAGATACTCATTTACACCCTTTCCACACACAGAGGTAATATGTAGATTATAGATTGTTTCTGGGAACTACATTGCCTTTGCTTAAATTGTGGTTTTTCTTAGTTTATGGTCTTATATAACTTTTATATGTTTCTGCTGTTCCTCATTCAGAGCATAAATTACCTAGGTAATGGTACGTACTTCATAGGTTGTTGTAAAAATTGAATGAATTAATAATAGCTAAAGCTTTATTCAGCTCTCACAATATGTCAGACATTGTTCTGAGCACTGTGAGCTTATCGTACACATGTCTTGTATATTTTTGATATTATTATGTTCCATTTTAAAACTGCTTTCATGTGACTTATGCCATTCCCATGACATTACAGCAATTCTGCACTATGCCCAGTGTGCACATGCAAATTGAAGTAAAGACATCAGTTACATTTCCATGGAGCAGTTTATGAGACTAGAGCTGGAATGCACTATTTTAATTTTTTAAACTTTCTTAAAGAGCCATATGATAACACTGGTATTTTGAACTGTGTCAGCATGGAGTAGAAATTTTTATGCCAGCTATTTCTTCCCCATTACTTTAGAGTTGAGGGAAGTGAAAACCACTGGAGAATAGTGATATAATTTTTATAAGAGACTAAGGGATACTATTTTGGTGTGTGTTAATCCTCACTCAACGATATTTTTTCCATTGATTTTTAGAGAGAGTGGAAGGAGTGGGGGAGACAGAGAGAGAAACATTGATGTGAGAGAGACACATCGATTGGTTGCCTCCAGCAAGCTTCCAGACTAGGCCAGGGATCAAGCCTGCAACCGAGGTACCAGGTATGAGCCTTTGACCAGAACTGAACCCAGGACCCTTCAGTCCATGCTAGGGCAAAGAGATTCTGTTAATGGATTGCTGAATTTTTGGAATTATAATCATTTCAATATTTTATTTAGCCACTATTAAATAGATAGAGTTAAAATACAAAATAATTATTACTAACATTTGAGCTTCTTAGTGTAATTAAAATATTTTATTTATCTTGTCTTTTCTCTGAATTTTCAGTTATTAATATTTTGTCTAATTTATCTCCTTATGTTAGTTTTGAAATGTTTTGTACTACAGTGGGATGGAGCTAGCATGAGCTATCAAAGAAGACAATCTTAGACAAGGTTAAGTGGATTGTTTAAAGCTATTTCTCAGTGTCTTATGATTCTTTTTTTCTATTTCTTAAATTTATCTTTGTTGTTGAAAGTATTACAGATGTCCCCTTTTTTCCTCATTGACTCCCACCCCCAACCCTTTCTCCCACTCCCACTACCAGGTCTTCACTGCCCTATTTTCTGTCTATGGGTTATGCATACAAGTTCTTCGGTTAATCTCTTTCTGCCCCCCACCAATGATTAATTAATTAATTAATTAATTAATTAATTAATTATTTTTAGCAGGGGGAGCCTATCCATTAAAAGACAGATAAGTTTAAAATTCTACACAATTCTACTCATAGTATGTGGCACTTCTATTAACCTGATAAAATACTAAGGTTTTAGTTAAAAGGGAGAGTAAAGCAGCTTCATTTTACTCTATAGATAGGGACCTTTGCAAAGAACATAAGCTCACAGAAGAGTAGGGATTAAAACAATAGCTAACTGCCTGCATTCCTTTCAATACCTAGTTGGGAGGAAAGCAGAAGCATTGTATCAAAGGAGGGTGTTTCTTATCACTTCTGTGCATCACTACTGTATGAAAGAGGGGTTCCTGTCCTAATGGCCAGGATCCTGGGAAAGCTGTGTTAGGTCTCCACCTATTCGAGGAGGACAATGCTTTTGGTAGGTCCCTACAATAGTAATGTGCATGTGAGTGTGTGTACAAGTGCACACACCTGGACAGGGGGAGCACTGTGCTCATCTTACCACTTTAAGCTATTTCAAAAAACCAGTTGACAGGCCTTCCTCCTCCTCTGTACAGTCATAATTATTCTATGATATTCAGCCAATTAGGGGCTACTCAGCCTGGTAGCTTGGGGAATTATCAGATGCCTAGAGATTGAACTATACAGTCACATTAAACGGCCTTGGTGTGGGATTGAAACACTCTGGGCAAAAGTAATTTATCAACCCGCTGAAAAACACATAACTAAAACCCAGTTACAACTTTTCCTTAAAATATAGTACTGGCATCTCAATTAAAGCTGCCCACTTACAGGTTGCATCAGCTGGTTGTATATCTAAGGCACATAGGCTTTGACTGCTCTAAAGGACAATGAAGTGATCTAAGAAAGAATGTTTGTCTGTAAAGTGGTTATTGCTTTGTGCTTATTTCCCAGGAAGGGATTCTCTATAAAGATACAATTATACAGTTGTTTTCAGCACCACACTAGCTTTACTCGTAAGGATTGATATAGTCATTTAATCTCTTTCTTTTCTTTGGAGATGTGGGTATCAGTGCCCTCCAAAATAGAGACAAATGACAATAATGTATTTATAAATTGAAAATATCTTAAATTCAAATTCAATCTTCAGAAATCCATCAAATAAAGAAATAAATGACAAAATCCGCCTCCTGAAGCCATGTACTCAGGTGCTCACACTGTTTTAATTTTGAAATATGGGTCACTTCAGCGTGTAACTGCCTTCAATTATCCAATCTTGAAAAGCTTGATTAAAGGATAAATGATTTATTCATGACAATTATCTTTGTTGTAGAATCATTTTTTGAGCTGTTTTTTTGTCCTGAGCTTAAAATTTTTCACTATTTCAATGATGCTCCAATGGCTACAATGATATGAATTATGTAATATACCACATACCTATAACTTTCCTATGGCTTTCATTTCCAAAGGGATTTTTTTTTGTTGTTTTACATGAACTTTGCAATGTTAATTAATGTCAAAAAGCTCTAGAACTTAGTGCTTCTTATTAGTTCATTTGCCTTAAAGTACTTCAAACAAGTCATTTGCTAAGTGCCTACTGTATGCAAATGTATAATCATTACAACTTTTCTCCCAGTATTTTGGATTGTTTTCTTGGGCATATTAGGATGTGGTCTGACTTGCACTATTAGCCCATGTCATGTGAGCAGAAGTGACAGGCATCACTTCCCTGTGGAAGCTTTCATAGAGTTAGAGCACAATTCACCGCAGACTCTTTCCTTCTGATGATGTTCTAGGGAATGGTTACTCCACCAGCCTGTGTTCCTGAGTGTCTGTAATAAACAGAGCCCCACTATGTGACCCATGATGAGCATTTAGCACAAATGAGAAGTGAATACTTATTTTTTAAGTAACTTAGATTTTTGAGTTCAATCATCATCTGACCTACCCTGATTGACATAGGTCAGATTTAATGGAAGATTATTGGGTGATGTTTAAAGGTCTTTATAATCACAGACTTCAATTTCTCTATGATATCATCTTTGGTGTATAACAAATAGGTGTATTAGTTTTCTTTCATAACCTTAGGATAATTAATTTAGCTTACCAAAGTATCAGGCTTTGTCATCAATCACCCTTGTAGTTAGTGTGTTTCCTGAGCCTCGTGGGTACATTGTTTCTTAAATGATATTTACCTTTTCCCCAAAGATATAATGAAGCTCCATTGATGTTCCTGAGATTATTCTTTCAAAGTTGTACTTTAATTGCAAGGCCCTTAAAGACTCAGTTGCTCATGACCACTTATTCTGAAATGTGGAAATTACCCTTTGATGCCCCCAGCGTATTCTGAAAAAGAAAAATTCACTACATTGCTGGAAAAGCAGTGACAATATGACAGCTCTGGTCACTACTATAGTTTTGCTTCTCCCAGCTTATAAACTAAGAACCATGGGCTGAATGCTCTCATCTGAGTCATAGGCCAATAATCAATTTGCCTGGCTCTGGGTTAAGTATAGCAAAAGAGAGGAGGGAGGTCAGACTTTTTTCTGACACATAAGATATTTGTGTCATGCCCCCCACAGTTGGTACCCCTTCTTTCTTTCTACCCTTTTCCATCTGAATATAGAAAATTAAAGAAACATGTTTCTGGTTCAGGGATTGCCATTTTTTCAATTCAGATAATATATGTGTGTGTGTGTATATATATATATATATATATATATATATATATATATATATATTTCAGAGAGGAAGAGAAAAGGAGATAGAGATTGAAACATAAATGATGAGAGAGAATCATTGATAGGCTGTTTCCTGCATGCCCCCCACTGGGGATCGAACCTGCAACCCTGGCATGTGCCCTGATAGGGAATCAAACCATGACCTCCTGGTTCAACCACTGAGCCACACCAGCAGGAGGGATTGAGGAGGAACTGCATGCTAAATTCTATGTTAGGTGCTGGAGACTAGCAAGGAAATATATATGAACATGGAAGAAGTGTAATACTAGGCAGGATATGATACATGCCCAAAGAGAAATACTTGGGAACCTCAGTTTGTCTCAATTTTAGCAACCTCTTCCCTGGGCCAATTTCCTACTGTAAGAATCACCCCAAAGAAGGAAAATTAATTTTGCCTAGGATTTATGTTAATCTCTCAGTGTTTGAAAGCATTTAGGAGTTCAAAAGGGTAGTCTGAGGTAGGTAAGAAAGGGGCTCTAATGCAAAGAATAGTACCTCTGAATATTTTACTGAAAGAATTTATTTGAATTAAAATAAGATGCTGGCATAAAATTTATTTTTACAAACGTAAGTTCCCTACAACTCAATTCAAGCCTGCCTAGCCTTCTTCATATTCAGATCTCCTGCCTAGTTATTTATGTTATACCTTTTCTCTGCACTTACTTCAACACAAGTTTATTCATTCAAGAGCCAGATATGATTCATCAGCTTCTAAGAAAGGGACAAGTTCTATTCTCTGGTATCACAATTAGAAAGGGAGAGCCAGGGAGTACTTACACATCTGTTCCCTCAATTTCCATGAAATACCTTAAAACAATGAAATGTTCCTCTGTACAACTTAGTGTATGAATTTTCTACATTCATGACATGTTGTTTTCATTGTGTTTGAAAGCATTTCTTTTAATGCTAGTAAAGGTTGCAGGGCCTTTGCATTTTGTAGGGTGTCAATCAGAAGGACACTGTGAGTCTGCCAAGACAATCTCTCTTGCTGAAATGATCTTTCTTGCTTATACATAAGCTTCTAGTACCTTCCTACCCCCTCCACTCATTACTGTTTATAGAAATGATAGCATTGCAGTTGGTGTCACTGATTGCCCACGTTGTTGCTTCAATGAAGCCAGCTGGGATTCGATTGCATGGTCTTTAAATAAAACTTAGTGGCACAAAATCAATCTTCTTTTTGTGAGGGGAGAGGGGTTGTTGCTGGCTGTATCATTCTCTACAGCACTAATTATTGGCTTCACTTGGAGGAACTTGAGAAGCAGAGGATCACCATGTTGGCTCAGTGTCTGACCTTGGCATTGAAGAACTTGTGTGTACATAGCATAGTTAGACTTCATGAAGCCAGTATCAAAATGATAGTGAGAACCTCCTCTCTCTAACCCATGTTAGCACTCCATAAGTAAACATGTTCTAGCTACTTGGAGGAGAAGATTAATCGAGACCAGGAATTCTAGGTAGTAATGCTCTGTAACAGACTGTTGATGGTCCTGTATTCAGGGGACGATCTGAAAATGGTGAGAAATAGAATGAAAAATTGGAGTTTCATTTTCTAAAACTGCCACATATAGAAAATGGAGGCTATCAAGCACATTTTTTATTTGGCCTTTTGGCTTCTAGACTTCACCCTGAGATAGTCAGGATAGGATTCCTCTTTATAGTTACACTTGAGGCCCAGTGCACGAAATCCATGTACTGATAGGGTCTCTAGGGGTTGCCAGGTGTTGTCCAGGGCCTCCCTCCCTCCCTTCCCCTGGCCCGCCTCATACTCTGGTCGAACTCCCAGATGAACTCTCGGTTGAGAGGACAATTTGCATACTATGCTTTTATTATATAGGATATGACAGATTAGGAAACTAAGGCTTATCCAGGTGAAGGTTTATATTTTTATGTACCTTTATGCATTTTCTCCTCAGAATTTTACATTTACATTATCTCTATCTAAAATGTCTATATACATGTGTGTGTGTGGCGGGGGTGAGGGGGCAGTTACTTTTAGAAAAGGAGTGAAGGCTTAATTTTTACTTTACAAATGTCCACGTTTGAATGTTCATGAAAATATGCTCATTTTATGAGAAACTGCTGATATATCTGATATATATCAGATTATTACATTTTTCTGCTCACAGGAGGAACCTTTGAAAATATGAAATCTCTATAGGATTGTAGAATAAGAAAATCACTTATAAAACCATAACCGCAGTGTAATCCCTTCCATTCTTTGTGGGTGAAATTTTTAAACAAATGTTATCACTTGAAAAGTATATGTTTTGTTTATCTTTTCCCTATTAATGGAAACAATTTAAATATGGAAATATATATATATATATACTCATATTGAAATATTTGGAAAATACTTTTTTTCCAGAAGGAATTACAAGAAACTGTTCATAGTGGGGGTTGGAGAGCGATGCATCTGGGGCAGGGAGGAGGGAAGCTTTCTCTTTCTAGCTTTGTGCTGTTTTGTGCTGTTCCTAATTTTTAGACAGATTGACTTTAGTTGTAATTGGGTGGGAAATTGTGGACCATTTGTATTTTAAAAAATACTAACACATATGTCATTTTACAAAAATATTTTCTAAAAATTTCAATGAGTATCTATTTCCATATTGAGAGAGAAAGAGAGAGAGAGAGAGAGAGAGAGAGAGAGAGAGAGAGAGAGAGAGTTCACAACAGACTAAGCTTCATGTGCCCCATTTTTCTTCATGATTTCACCAATCAGAGAAATTTTTCCTTTTCTTTGGAAGGGAGTGGACCAAGAAGTCTACTGTGGACCAAGAGGTAAGTGTAGAAAGTATGAGTGAAAAGTTACTCCTACAAAATGTAATTTTCAGAGGCATAACTGTTTTTAAGCATGTTGATATGTTCTTTAGTAACTTATACCTCTAACAACCATATAATATTTTCCTGGCTCTTTGTGACTGTGTTTCCTGGCTCCTTGATCTTGTATCTCATATGCAAAATGGGACTTAATGATAGTGCTTCGTGTTAGGGTTGTTCTGAAGATTAAATGCGTTTCTGTCTGTGAGGTTCTTAGCCTATGAAATCCAAGCGTGTGGTCAGTACTTGGTGTTTTCTGCTCTTTTTTTTCTTGCTTTTCATCCCTCCTGGTGTTATAAAATATTAAAGGCGTGTTGTTAGTGTATGATTTATCCGATCTTATTCTTTTTCTCAACCTAGGGGAAAAAATGTGCACCTTACTCAATCTTAGGATATAGTTAAAATTTTGATCTGTATGTTTAGCTTCTCCTTATTAAGACAAGCCTTTCTTCTGGTAAGAAGCAAGAGGATTTTATAGCCAATTTCATTTCTGGAAAATCATGTTTATTACTTGTATCTGATAATCACCATATTTTCCAAAGTGTTAAGGAAAAGTGTGTATTTTATATCACTGATCAAAACAAATGTAAAGTGGTATGGGGGGTAAGTTGACTGTAACAGGTAATTTGAGTGATACTCTACATGATTTTTGATAACTGAGTTTTTTGAATTAAGCATAGTAACACTAATTTTATTCTTTTAAAAAAATCCTCACCCAAGGATATGTTTCTATTGAGGAGGGAGGGAGAGAGGAAGGGAGGGGGAGAGAGAGAGAGAGAGAGAGAGAGAGAGAGAGAGAGAGAGAGAGAGAGAGAAACAGAGAAACAGAGAAACAGAGAAACAGAGAAACAGAGAAACAGCGATCTGCTGCCTCCTGTAAGCGCCTCGGCTGGTGGTTGAATCTACAATCTTGGTGCCCTGACCAGGAATCAAACCTGCCACCTTTTGGTGTATTGGACCAAGCTCTAGTCAACTGACCTACCGGCCAGGGCTAATTTTATTTTTAATAGTCCAGGATGCTCAAGTTTCAACTTTCTCTGTGTTGGTAGATTATTTAGAAGATCAAGACAGGAGGCAATCTAAAGTCACGTTAAATTTTAATGTTCTAGAATCAGTGTAACAGAAAAATTCTTCATCTCATCAGGACCAATAAGTAAATTTACTTCTGTTTTCAAGTCCTTCAGGCAGACTCATTCCATAGATTGCTGATTTTCTATTTCTTTGCAGTGTTTCCCCTACCAAATAATTCCTAGGAAACACTGAAGAATGTTTACACATTCCACAGGTCTCTTCAGGTGTTCATTTGACATCACTACCAATTTTCTTTACTCTAAGCCACTGAAATGCAAGGGTTTTGCCTCTTTCCTCTTTTACCCTTACAGGAAACCAGATGGTGGGTCTTCAGGAAGCAGAGGTGCACAACCATGTGGAGAATGGAAATCCACAGACTGATGTTATCTATAACTGCTCCTAGAGTATATAGATTCTTCCTAGGAGCAGTGATAGGTAATATCTGTCTTTGGACATCTCTCTTCAATCCTTAGCCTATTTCTGAACAATGGAAGTTCTCTTAACCCAGCAATTAGGCACTGTTCCCTCCAGGTCCAGAGAGACAATGAGATTCATTGCTTTTCTTACTGCAGGATGACATAGAATGGAGCATCCATATTGCTTAGGAGATACAGTCACTCTTAGCATAAGATATTGTCTGACCACACTTGGTCTAGAAAAAGGAATCATGGTATCTATTGGTACATTTCTAAATATTGGGGTTATTTCATTTTGAATAATACCATATGAGGAATACTAAGTATACAGCCTAGGTAGCATTGCACCTTTCCACCATCTCTCACTCAAAGTAGATTGCAAAGGGCATTTATCTTGGCATGATCTTTTCTCACAAACTCCTGGAACAAATGGCACAGGTCCTTTAAGAATAAACACACATTTTCAAGTGGGGCAAACTAAGAGTGGGGAAACTGTTTAAAATCTGCATGAACTTGGTTTTGCTCACAATATATCCAATTTAAGTTACTAACTCAAATACTTAACACCTCAGATGGAAGCATCTGATTTAATGGTTGTTTTTTGTTTGTTTGTTTTTGTTTTTTGTTGTTGTTGTTTTTAACAGCAACAGATAATAGGAAATTGACTAATTTTTGTATAATTAGAAAGTCTCTACAGGGTAGTTCCTCTGAAGACAAAAGAGATTCTTTGACAAGGGAAAATTATAATTTCTAACCTATGAGCAAAATTACTACCCCCCCCCCTCAAAAAAAAAGGCTATCTATTTAGTTATATGATGGTAAGATTCAGCCTCATTGGCTATCCTATTGCTTGAAGAGTTCCAATTTTTTTTTGTTTGGAAAAGCAGAGACATTATAGAATATCACTTCATTTATATATTTATTCAACTAGCATTTACTGAGACACACCATGTGCCAAGCAACAGGTCTGCATGAACTTTATTCTAAAAGAACTCCTCATTTGATAAGGGAGGTAATATGTGAGCACAAAAAATCACACTGAAGGCATTAATCGTACTTATAGTGTGTTCTCCGTGATCAGCATTGTCATTATTCTAGAATAGACTGCTATGTTTGCAGTAGTAATAAATTCTCCTCAATGTTTTTGTTTTTAGGTTATCTTCACTGATAACTACTGTGACTGCTGTGATTGCAGGTGCTGAGTTCAAGTTCTAGTTCAGTCAATTGTTTGCTAACCTGTTTTCATTACACTCAGCTGGATATTTTAGTTGGTGTTATCATTAGGCTGACTCGCCCTGGATGGATGATTATTATGGTATTGTTTTTTCAAGATGCAATATTATGGATTTCATTAGCTCAGCTGTAAATGGGTGTTCATGGCATTGGAATTTGGATGGCTCTATAAGGAATAGAAGATTACATATATAGTTTGTTTTTAAGGATAATGTGAAGAAATGACCATATATTAATATAACAAACACTAATATACTTAAGACTCAGAATGAACAAATTAACTTTATTCCATACGTATTTCAGATATTTTTAAAATAAAGTCCAACTTAAAAAATTAAAATCACTTGCAACTGTCCCCAGCTGCATTCCAGAGTCCTTTCTCCTCAGGTGTAACAACTATAATGATGTTGACAGGTCTCACTATGGTCCATGTGTTTATTTTCTTAATACATGTCATATATAATATTGTTTGGGTGTTTATAAAATGTATATATATGGTTTTGAACTGTGTGTATCTCTCTGCATCTTCTTCTTTCACTCAATTTCCTGTTTTTGAAATTCATCCTTGTTAATACAAAATTTGGAAGCTCAGAAACAGGTGCCTGGTATGAGGCAGTCAACTGTAGAGGCTGAGAACAGGGGCTGTTGTGCCGGGTTGCCTGGGTTTGACTTGACTTTGAGACTTAACAGTATGTGACCTTGAACGAGTTCCTTAACCCCCCAGGGCCTCAATTTTCTCATTTGTAAAATGGTAATAACAATAGCACCTGCCTTATGGGGATTGTGGTAAGGAGTAAACCGAGTTAATATATGTGAAGCTCTTAGACTGACACTAAGTGCTATTTAAATATTGATTATCTAGGAACATGTGCTGACTCATAGTAGGAGGAGCGGCCTTACTTGGCTAATACTCCCTGATTTTCACGTTCAGCATAATGCTAACCAAGGTTAGATCATGTTAGGTACAAGGTTGGATTCCTGTCAGAGGTAACTGGGCTTTGAATGGAGCAGAAAGAGAAGTACCCTGAGCTGACAAGGTTAGTGAGTCAGTACGAAACAATCATCTTTTGACTGAGATTGTTGCCCAGTGGAATGGAGTCAAACGAATTTGCAGTGTCTGCTGAAGAATTCCCTGTTTGGGGATTGGTTTTATTGTATCAGTGGGGCCACAGGGACAACTGAGAACTGTCTGAAGTCCAATCCATTTTCCTTTGATTGTATGTTACACCTTCCTTTCTCTTCTCTCAGGAATTTATAAATAGGTGCACTTTGTCACCTCACCTTTTGAATTGAGAGGGAGTGATTCGTCATTGAGCTGGAACTAGACAACCCTCTTAAAACTGAAGCAAATCCCTGGAGAGGTTTAAGAGGAAAATAAATGAAATAATAGTTAGAGCTGAAATTGTCCATTGACTTCCTATCTGTGGCAGCTCTATTTTCCAAGCCACCTGACCCTCCTTATCAGGTGCCTTATAGCTGAGAATAGCCAGCTTTCTCAAAAACATCGAGTGCGTTTCTAAGGCAGACATTAAAACTGAGCTAAGGCTTTGTTCTGATTAATCTCTCTGCCTCATGACACTTTTGAGCATGACCAAATTTCAGCGATTGTAATGAGTCTTGTCATTATCACAACATATATATTAAGGAGCAAATATGAAACCTGTGTTGTAATCTTCTCAAGAGGGAGGACCAATGATCGTATTATATAGAGAGCATAAGTGATTCAGATATTGAATCATATTTGGGTGCTAGCAGCAATTGCAGGAATGGAATACATAGTTTTATTTGGTAGATGAAGACACTGAGACTCAGCAGGCTTGAGGCAGCTTTTCCAAAACCCCATCCCATGTCTGTATAAAGTGGCTGGATCTTTGAATCCAGGGTTTTAACTCACTATAGTTGGGATTTGTTCTCTAAAGACATAGGTTGGAATCTGGTTCTTTCATTCACTCAATGCATGACCTTAGGCAACTTTCTTAACCTCTCTGAGCCTCAAGCACTGTTTGAAGTCTAAATGAAATAGAAGTGCAAAGCAGCAATGTCTAAAAAGCACAATACAGATGTATCTTATTTATTGCAATTACTATGTTTGATGCATAACTTGCTTATTGCTATTATTATGTTTTGTTGGGAGATAAAAGAAAGCTCTATCTTTTATTGTGTTTTGAAGAGGGAGATAGTGGCAAAAGTAAATTTGAGCAACATGAAATGTATTTCTTTTTTAGAATATAAATTATATATTCCAATAGCTAACACATCCTGTTGCATACAAATTGTTATGATTAAGAATGCTGTTACTATCAATAATACAGAACCTTTTCAATCCACATTGTGAGATGGGACATCATGATAGAGGTTAGGGAATTTTGTTTATTTAACTTACTCTAAATTCTTTCATTGATGACGAATAACTGGAGTATTACACAGGGTGGAATACAATATCCATACTAACTTCTGTTATTGAGGGCTTGGATTACTCTAGTTCTCAGTAATGGTGATCCAGAGTATTATATTAGGGTGTAATTCTTGGGATCTGTAGACACCTTTGTGTCTGCAGCGAGCAATGTAACTATTTTTAAGTGTAGTAATCACATTAATGACCAGAAAATGACTTAGCACAGACAGAAGGAAATGGGAAAGTCCACGCGAGCATTAGTGATCAGACCTAGATTCCTATATGTGCTTGCCATTGGGCATATAAAGATAAACTAACTCCTGGCCCAAGGAATTCACAATGTGAATTGGGAGCCGAGGTACAAGGAAAAAACCCATTTTCCAGGATAGGTACTAGTGTAGAGGTAGGAAAAATTTATCTTGGAAGCAGAGAGAAATGAGAGACGTTCCCTCTGCCTGGTGGTGGTGGTGGTGTGTGTACTCAGGGAGGCTTATCTGGGGAGGTTCCAGGGGAAGATGTTATCTAAGATGCACTTTAAAGAATAAGTAGACAATCAACTTGCTTAGGAAACGAGGAAGGGCAGTTTGTGTAAAGAGGAAAACCTGTAGGCATGGGACCAAGTATTTCAGGCTAAATTTGCTCATTTCTTCACTCATTCATCAATGGCCTACTCTTTACCTGGTACTGTTCTAATTGCTGGGTACCCAGAGGTGAGTAAAACCATGTCTATTTTAAAAACTTACTTTCTAGTGCACACGTAAAACAATACATGAATAAACAAGCAGTCTGCATGTAATATAATGTCAGGTGGTGGTAAGTGCTGCAAGGAGAAATACATGTATTGAGGGGAAAGAGAGTGAAAGGAGAGCTCTTTGGAAAGTGCAATCTTCTCAGAAGGAACAGCTTTTTCCATAAAGACCCAAGGAAGTGAGGAGCAAGCTTGAAAACACGGAGGAAAAACTTGCTGTAGCTGGAAGGAACAGTGAGCGCCAAGGTCCTGAGGCAGGACTAGGCTTGGCATATTCAGAGAGGAGCAGGAAGGGTAGTGTGGTAGGAGTAAATGGAGGGAATATGTGTGAAAGAAGAATGTTTATGATCTTGTAGCCTTTGGCATATAATTTGGAAATGAGTTGAAGGGTTCTGGAAAGTCATGAAATGATTTTGAACAGGGTATGATAAGCTATTTACATTTTAAATGGATCACTCTGGCTGCAGAATGAAAATAGGCTGTATTAGGGGGAATATTTAGGAGGTTTTTACAATATTACTGGTGAGAGGCTTGGAATTGAATCATAATGTGTTAGGTGATTTGGGATATATTTTGAGGTAGAGCTGACAGGATTTGAAAACTGATGGAGAGAAAAAGCGAGGTAAAGGTGACTCAGGTAATTAGGCCTGAGCAGCTAGAAGAAGAGGGATATTTTTATTGAGTTTAGAAACAAAGAAGGAAGGAATTGTATTGAGGGGATAAACTCAATGATAGTGTGTTAAGTGTTAGATTTGACTTGAAATAGAGTGGAGCTACTGGATGGAAAGGTAAAGGTTGGAATTTAAATACACTGGTGAATGAAGAAGTAGATCCAGAGACATGGAAGCAGGTAATGGAATGTGGAATCTCAGAGGGAAGGCTGGGAGGTTGGGGGGGAGGTAATCAACCAAAGACCTTGTATGCATATACGCATAACCCATGGACTCAGACTACAGGGTGCTGAAGGCCTGGGGCAGGGAGGTGAGAGTGCACTGCAGGGGGTCAATGGGGGAGGGGAAAGGGGACATATGTAATATTTCAACAATAAAGAATTATTAAGGAAAAAAGGTTAGCCCTAACCGGTTTGGCTCAGTGGATAGAGCATGGCCTGCAGACTCAAGGGTCCCAGGTTCGATTCTGGTCAAGGGCATATACCTTGGTTGCAGGCACCCACCCAGTAGGGAGTGTGCAGGAGGCAGCTGATCGATGTTTCTCTCTCATCGATGTTTCTAACTCTCCCTCTCCCTTCCTTGCTGTAAAGAATCAATAAAATGTATTTTTTTTTAATGAAAAAAGAAAAAAGGTTGGAATTTAGAGGAGGCTAGGTCTGGAGATTAAAAAAAAAAAAAAAGTGTGATTCATTAGCATAGAGATGGTTTTTAGAACTCCAGAGCTATGTTCACTCATAAGGAGTTAGTATTGATACGAATAAAAGAGATTTAGGGACTAAGCCTAAGACACTCCTATAATTAGCCATCACGATAATTCCTATCAAAGAGACACAGAAGGAGTGGTTTGAGAAGTGGAGGAAATTCAGGAGAGTGTGATAACAGGAGTTGAGTGAAGCAAGTGGCCAGAAAGTATGACGAAAGGAAGAAGGAACAACTTGGTCACATGCTGTAACATGCAGAGTGCAGTAGTATCTTTCCATTGGGAAATGCGGAGGTCATCCACAACCTTGTGGAGAAGTTTCAGCGGAGGGGCTGGGAGTGGTGGTGAAAGTCTGATTAGAATGAGCTCAAGAGACTAGAAGGTGAGATCTTTCTAGGAGTTTTGCAGTGGAGTTGTGTGGAGAAGCGAGGGAACGTGGGATCATGGTAATGTTTTTATGAAAAATGTTATGGCATGTTTATATGCTGATGAGAATGATTTTCTAGAAATATGAACATTATTGATCCAGGCAGGGGAGAGATTGGGGATATTGGAAAAGTAAATGGCTTCCCATGATTAACAAATTCTAGGCTTGGACCAGCTCCGTCATAGTCAGATCAGACTCTTGTTAAAAAAAAAAAAAAAAAAAAAAGAAAAAGAAAAGAAAAGAAATCACAGATAGCTTTGTCTTACGCTAGACCTCCTATATGTTAGAAAGGTCCAAAATGTTTATATTTTCAAAAACTCCCCCAGTGATTATTGGGTAGAGCTAGACTTAGGAACCTTTGTTTTAGGCAATGGTGGCGAGAGTCCATTAGCTTGAGGTGGCAGAAAACAGGGCTGTAAATTTGACTTTTTATAAATGTTTAATCTCTTAGCTTTAGTTTTTTCCTGCTTTTGGATTTCTCCTCCTAAGAATGCTATTAGCATTGGTGAATGTAGGCTGCTAATAGTTTTTAGAGCCCATGTGGTTTCTCTGGGGTATTAATGGAAGTGTGTAGCTGTAACTATTTGTGATTAGAAGTACTTCTATTAATATTTAGGCAAATTATTTATCCATTGAAAAAGTGATGGTCTTGTGCTTTCTACCCTCTTAAGAATGCACAGAATTAGCCATGAGATTGCCAAATCAAGCTCAAACATGTTCAAGAAATTAGGGCAAAGGAGACCATTAAGATTTATACCTGATGTATGTAAAATCGTAGAACCAAACGAGGTACTCAGACACATAATTATTTAGAGAGAATAATACTGTGAAGAGGGTCTAGATCTGGAATCCAAAGACCCAGAGTGTAGTTTTAGCTCTATAATTTACAGATTGTGTGAATTTTGGTAAGTTTTGTGTATTCCTATGAAAATGAACACCAATCTTTCCCTACTTTCATCTTAGTCTTATGAAGATCAAATGAGTAGAAAGTATTTCATGACTTACACATATCTATTTATTGAGATGAATTATGAAAACTAAATTTTGTAAACACAGTTTCATATTACATGACATAAATATCTTGGAAAAATTACTTTTCATACCCCACTATCATTTGTGATGCAAGAATGGCCAAATGATTAAAATATATTTGTATGTACATTATATATGCACATATACACACACACAAATGTATAAGTGTCTAGTTTTATACAGTATTATTTGTTAAAGTTCCTCAGGGATTAGAATAATTTTTGGATTATCCATAAACAGACTGTATAAATTGTATGAGAACCTAGACCCCCAAATTCTTCCCACAGTGTTTTTAAATATGGAGATAATCCTCAGAACTTCACTGATACCTCTCTCTGCGCTATAGCTGTGTTTCCATCTGTGTCCCACACATTAGGGGAAATCACTACAAATGAGAAAGGGAAGAGAATGATACAGTAGGTTGTACCATTGCATTTCATGCTGTTCACAAGATGCTTGGAGGTGGGAAGGACAATATTGAATCTGTTCTTGGGTGTAATGCTTCCCAAGGGATATTATTACACAGTAGTACATCTAGGAGACGATAACCAGGATATTAGTAGGACTTGAAGTCATGACTTATAAGGATTATGTAAGGACCATGAAGATACTTAGCCGAGAGAAGATTGCAGTAGAATATATAATATTCTGGTTATTTCAAGGAAGAAGAAGTAGGTTTGATGGATTGAGTTTGAAAGGCAGCCCTGGGATGGACAGGAAGTACACAATGACTGCAATTATAGAGTCCACACATGAATGTTTTGGCTGCTAACGACTCTCCAGTTATTGTTATTGTACAAACAGATGCTATGTGACTGTAGAGATATTGCAGCAGGATGTAAACATCTGATATGAAACAAAAATAGATGAGCTGTGTTGTCTTTTCTAGCTTGAACACTTTGTGTCAAATCTAAGACTTTGTGAGGAATAGCTAGTTCATTTTCTGAGTTCTAATGGAAGGTGGGGGAGGACAGAGAGGAAGACAGATACAAGGAATGGTTGGGTGTGCTAAGCAATAGGAAGGATTTTGAGTTGAGTTTAGAAGTTGCCAAGGAATACAATACTTGTCATTCCAATTCTCAAGTCCCCAGATCAACTTCTGGGTAAATGTGGTTATTCTGTTGTGATCCAGAGGTCAGAACAGTGTCATTGGTGTGTAGCCTGATCTCTTCTGAATCTAAATGACAGAAAAAGTTGTTACCGTCTCAGGCTTCCTTAGATCCTCCTTTAAGGGGTAAAATTCACTGTCAAATAATAAAGCCCTTAAACACATAGCTCTAAAGAAGTACGTAAATTGAGTGGAAGAAGCAACAATTTAATTTATGTTCCCCCTTATTAACAATAAGTCTAATTGACAATTTCAACAGGTAACTATGCTCCTAATGCTGAGTTAATGTTTTATACTGTGACTCATAGATTGATGTTGCTGGAAGGAACCTTGGAGACAATTTAGGCCTTTTATAGATGAAGATGCTGACGTTCAGGGAGGAAATTTGCTGAAAGGTACACAGTCTCAGAACTGAGACAGGGAACCTGGATTCCTGCCATCCATTGCCTGAGGCATGCTTAGCTCTCCACACTTCCCATTTGTCTCTTACATTTGCAGTTCTCTTTATCACATGTTGAGATGATTATTTTTATACTAGGGGCCCAGTGCACGAAATTTGTGTACTGGGGGAGGGGGTCTTCAGCCCAGCCTGACTCCTCTTACATACGGGGAGCCCTCAGGAGGTGTCGTACTAATGGTTTAGGCCCGCTCCCTCATCCCCTTGGAGAGGGGGCCTAAGCCGCAGTCTGGCCTCCCTTTGTGGGAGGCGACCAAGCTAATGAGGGGAAGCCACCAACCATATCATCCCATTGCTGCAGCCACTGCCAGTCACCACAGCCACCAAGGTGTGTTCATCAACACAGACTCTAGTCCCTTCACCATGAAAAAATGACAACTTTCTTTAGGCATTTTCAAGATGTGTCTTTCATAGGATATGACATTACTTTTTTTCTTTTCTTTTTTTTTTATCTTCACCTGGGGATATGTTTCCATTGATTTTTAGAGAATGTGCAAGAGAAGGGAAAAACAGAGAGAAATGTCAAAGTGAGAGGAACACTTTGATTGGTTGCCTCCTGCATATGCCCTGACCTGGGCCCTGGCCAGGGAGGAGCCTGCAACCTAGGTACATACCCTTGGTCAGAATTGAACTCAGACCCTGCAGTCAGCAGGCTGAGGCATTATGCACTGAGCCAAACTGGCTAGGTCAGGATATGACATTTCTTAGCCTTCAGTAGTGGACCTTCATGTTTTTTTCTCCAGGAGTGTGGTGGAAAAACCCTAGATCACCTTTAGGGATTCTTATTACCGAAGTTACTAAGAATATTACCAGTGGCATACAGGGAGCTTAGCCAATGAGTGGTCAGAAAAGGTGTTTCCTCTGTAGTTCACTCCAATCCCTGGTTTCATCCCTGCCCCTCTAATCCCAGCTCCACCCCTGCCCAGGCCTATAACCTCTGGCCCGAGGATGCAGGCTTGGGCAGAGGACCCCCAAACCCCTCTGATCACCAGCTTCACAGAGCCCAGGCCTCTGTGATCAC
The DNA here is from genome assembly GCA_004026665.1 of Murina feae. Lineage (NCBI taxonomy): Eukaryota > Metazoa > Chordata > Mammalia > Chiroptera > Vespertilionidae > Murina > Murina feae. The sequence continues at coordinate 29,974 of PVJC01003996.1, read as the reverse complement.
TGACTCTGATCCTGCCCCCTGCCATTGCTGGCTCTGCCCTTGCCCCACTGGCAACCTCTGGCCAAGGCTGCAGACCTGGGAAGGCGACCCCCAGACCCCTGTGAATGCATACTCCGCCCCTGTCCCTCCGATTGTTGGTTCTGTGGGGCCCAGGTCCCTGCTATCTCTGGCCTTGTCCCTTCCTAGGCCTGAGGCCTCTGGCCCAGGCCTTATGCCTGGGTAGGGCACCCTCATACCCCTCTGATCACCGGCTCTGCTCCTGCACTCTCCAATCACTGGCTCCATCCTTGCCCATGGCTGAGACCTCTGGTGAAGGCCTCTGACCTGGACAGAGGACTCCCAGCCCCCTCTGATCATCTGTTCTGTCCCTCAGGCCCCCCACCTTCCCCCTCACCTGCCTGGCTAACAGGCCTGACCACTTCAGTGGCAGGGCTGACCCAGACTGGGCGTCTCCATCTTGTGTCCATAGGGATGGCCATGGGGGAAGCCATCTTGTGGCTATGGGAGTAACCATCTTTGTCACAGAGTGACTCCTAATTTTCATATTACTCTTTTATTAGATAGGATGTGGCTATGGGTGCCGCCATCTTGTGGCTATGGGGGTGGCCATCTTATTGCTATGGGTACTGCCATCTTTTGGCCATGGGGGAAGCCATCTTTATCACAGAGTGATGCCTAATTTTCATATTACTCTTTTACTAGATAGGATTTTTCCAGATAATTTAATATTACAGTATTACTTTTAATCTTTAAAAAAACATTTTTATTGATTTCAGAGAGGGAGAGTGGGAGATAGAAACATTAATGATGAGAGAATCATTGATTGGCTGCCTCCAGCATGTCCCCTATTTGGGATTGAGCATGCAAGTGAGGCATATGCCCTTGACCAGAATCGAACCTGGGACCCTTCGGTTCATAGGCTCACCCTCTATTCACTGAGCCAAACCAGCTAGGGCTACTTTTTATCATTATAGTTCTGTGATGAAGTAGAGTAGTCTTTGGGAACTGATTCAGAGGAAAGCATCATTAGGGAGACTTTTGCCACCACACCTTTTACATAAGAAGATATGTAAGAGGCAGATATTAACTAACACAGTAGCCCCCAAACTCTAGACATTCATGTATCTCCTTTATAATTTTGCTATAACTACATTATTTTGATTTAAATTAACACATTTAAAAATCAATTTAGCCTTCACATAGTAATTATATCTGCAAAAGAAGCACAAGTTTTCCATTCTGTGTTTTTTTTCTAATATTAACACAATAATTTGACTAAAACCATAATTTCTTAAGGTTTCATTTGGATGTCCCCTAAAGTCATTTTGTATACCATACTTTGGGAAATACTGAAGAGGTGAGACTATTTCAACAAATTTTCTGCTGATGTAATGAATGATAGTTATTTCTTCCTCTCCAGCCTTCCCATTTTACTACTAATATCCCAGTAATTAAAGAGAAAGGACACCAAATCCTGTGTGTGTGTGTATGTGTGTGTGTGTGTGTTTCTCTCTCTGTGTGGGAATGAAGGAAGTATGAAGGACATACTTAAGAAATAATGTTTTAGGAAATGAATGAATCAGGTTACATTCATGTATTAACTAATGATAAGTATCTTCTGATTAGAAAAAGTGATGAAGCATGTGAAAGATATATTTTCTTCCTGTTCAAATATTGATTAGTTGTTTATAAATTCTGATTGGACATGTCAGATAAGGTAAAGTCTGCTTAGAATTTTCTTCTTGTAGTACCACTCACAGTTCCACATGAACATAAATAAACACAGCATTGTAAGTTTCATTTTTGGAATTTGAGTATGTGGTATGAATGCTTTTATATGATGGATGATGCTCGTATTTGTTTAAATGATGCTTGGGACAACCTATCTTATAGACCTAGTTGTGCTTGAGCTCAATTTACCAGTGGAGACCCTCATACAAGATGGGGCAAAAAGCAATAGGTTTATAGTTGTGAGAACTCAAAAACAGAGTTTATTCTTATATTATGATTTATTAATTATTGTATTTTTTTCTGTATGAACAGCTATAAACCCTTCTTTTGCCCTACCCTATATTGTTTGAAGAGGGACACAAAAAGCCTTGATTCCATCTGAGCCAGAATTTTTAATTCTCATCAACTAGAGGCCTGATTCATGAAATTCATGCAAGAGTGGGCCTTCCTTCCCCTGGCTGCCAGCGCTGGCTTCCTTCTGGCACCTGGGACCTAGGCTTTCCTTCAGCTGCCATCAGGCACCCTGGAACCAGGCTTCCCTCACTGGAAGGACATCTGGTCTAAATAGCATATTACGCTTTTACTATTATAGATTACTAGAGGCCCGGTGAACAAAAATTTGTGCACTTGGGGGGGAAGGGTGGTCCCTCAGCCTGGCCTGTGCCCTCTCACAGTCTGGGATCCCTTGGGGGATGTCTACCTGCTGCCTTAGGCTTGCTCCCCAAGGGATTGGGCCTAAGCTGGCAGTCAGACATCCCTCTGGCAGCCCGGGAGCCCTCGGGGGATGTCCACGTGCCAGCGGGGAGCAAGCCTAAGCTGCAGTTGGGCATCCTGGCTTGTGGCTGAGCAGAGCTCCCCCTGTGGGAGCGCACCGACCACCAGGGGACAGCTCCTGCATTGAACGTCTGCCCCCTGGTAGTCAGTGTGTGTCATAGTGACCAGCCATTCCCAGTCATTCTGCTGTTAGGGTCACTTTGCATATTACCCTTTTATTATGTAGGATGGAGGCCTGGGGCACTGGTGGTGGCTGACTGGTTTGCCCTGAAGGGTGTCCTGGATCAGGGTGGGGTTCCTGCTGGGGTGCCTGGCCAGCCTGGTTGAGGGGCTGAGGGCAGTTTTCAGGCTGGTTATACCTCCTGGTAACTCAAGTTCCCAGCCTCTCCTTTTTTTTCTCCTGGGATTTATTTATCTTCTATAGTTGAAACTGTAGCCTTGAGTGGAGTGGGCCAGGGCAGATGAGAAGCTTGGCTTCCTCCATCACTGGGGGCAAGCCAGGCCTCCTGCTCACTCCAGCTCCATGGCCACTGCCATCTTAGTTGGGTTAATTTGCATACTCACTCCTGATTGGCTGGTGGGCATGGCTGGTGGGCATGGCTTGAGTGTAGAAGAGGAATGGTTAATTTGCATGTTTCTCTTTTATTATATAGGATGGTTATGTAGAATAGGGCTTTCTAACCAGTGTGCATACTTACTGCATCATCCAGCCCTAAGGAGCCTTGTTATTTTATATTATTGTGGTATAGTAATTATAATTATCTAGGTGTGCCATGACATGAAAAAGGCTAGGGAGAACTATTGTGGGCAATGAAGAATGCCTGTAGATTGGATAGTGCTTTGGAGTTTATAAAATACTTATGTGCATCAACTCACTTGAGACACAGCATTTCTGTGAGGCGAACGTTTTCCCATATTTCAGGTGAGGAAACTTCAGTTCTGCATAAATGTGCCTTAAATAATTGGCAAGTTAAGACTTGTAGTAAAGGTGCTACGTTTTTAATCCAATGACTCTGACTACATTGTAGTTGCCTTCATAATTTCAAATGTTCACATTAATAGATATGCAGATGCAAGAACACAAAGACAACAAGCAAATGGTGTTTCATAGGAAGCTGTTTTATTTATTTATTTTTATTGGAAGTATTTCAGATGTCCCTTTTTTCCCTCCATTGGCCCGTATAATGCTCACCCACCCTTTGCCCCAGGCCTTCACCACATAATTGTCCATGGTTAACCAAAAGTTCTTTGGTTAAACTCTTTAAATCCACTCTCCCCTTCCTTTCCTCTGAGATTCTATACCACAATCTATACCATGCTTCTATGCCTCTGGATCTATTTTGTTAATCAGTTTATTTAGTTCTTTAGATTCCAGTGATGTTTCCTGACCTGATTTGTGCATTGTAGTATGAGATGACACACATGTGATCCTTGCCTTCAGTGTGATCACAATCTTATGAGGAAAGGAGGTGTTACATATAAAAACTCCTTAATATAAAGCAGCCTGGAATATGTGTTATAAGGTAGGTACAGACAAAGTTCTATGGAAGAATAAGAAACAAAGAGGTTGCCCTAACCATTTTGGCTCAGTGGATGGAACGTCGGCCTGCAGACTGAAAGGTCCCAGGTTCGATTCCGGTCAAGGGCATGTACCTGGGTTGCGGGCACATCCCCAGTAGGAGATGTGCAGGAGGCAGCTGATTGATGTTTCTCCCTCATCGATGTTTCTAACTCTCTATTTTTCTCCCTTCTTCTCTGTAAAAAATCAATAAAATAATTTAAAAAAAAAGAAACAAAGAGGTTAACTTGAAACAAAAAAGAAACTAGAGAAAGGATTATGGGAGAAATACATTTATAATAATGATTCCTTTGCATGCCTAAACTTATTTGTTTTTTAAGTTAAATGCTATGTAGAGAGAAGTGCATAAATCATATATGTGTAGCTTGGTATAATTTCACAAAGTGAACACCTCCATGTGACCATCATGAAGATTAAAAGTAGAACATTACCCCCACCCTGGTAGCTCTTGTGCCTCTTTCTAGGGACTACCTTCACAAGGGCAGCAGATATCCTGCTCTGACACAATGGATTAGTTTGCCTGTAAAACTTTAAATGAAATATGTCTGGATGTTTGCTCCAATGTTGTGTTTGCGAGAACTGTCCATATTGTTGCACATAGCTGTGGTTGCAGTTTTTAAATTTTTGTTGCTATAAATATACCATACATTTCTTATCCAGTCTACTGTTGATGGCCATTTGGTTTGTTTCCAGTCCGTGGTCATACAAATATTGATGCTGTGAGTTATCTTCTACCTGTCTCTTTGGGAACGCATATATGGAGTTCTGTTGGGAATAGTCCTAGCAGTGGATTTTCTGAGTCATGGAACATGTTTATGCTAACATAGTTTTTTTTTTTTAATCTTTATTGTTGAGATGGTAACAGATGTCCTCATTTTTCCCCCCCATAGTGCCCCTCCACCTGGGTCCCGCCCCACTCCAGACCTTTGCCACCTTATTGTCTGTGTCCATAGGTAATGTATTTATGCATATAAGATCTTTGTTTCATCTCTTCCTGCCCCCCTTTATCCCCCCGTCCCTCTGAGAATTATCAGTCAGTTCCATTTACATGCCTCTGATTCTATTTTATTCACAGTTTATTCTGTTCATTAGATTTCTTATTTGTTTATTTTGATTTTTAGATTCAATTGTTGATAGATATGTATTTGTTGCCATTTTGTTGTTCATATTTTTTATCCTTTTTTTCTTCTTTTTCCTCTTCTTAAAGAATACCTTTAACATTTCATATAATACTGGTTGGGTGGTGATGAACTTCTTTAGCTTTTTCTTATCTGTGAAGCTCTTTATCTGACCTTCAATTCTAAATGATGGCTTTGCTGGGTAAAGTAATCTTGCTTGTAGGTCCTTGTTATTCTTCACTTTGAATATTTCTTGCCACTCCCTTCTGGCCTGCATAGTTTCTGTTGAGAAATCAGCTGACAGTCATATGAGCACTCCATTTTCTACTTGCTACTTTTAAGATTTTCTTTGTCTTTAGCCCTTGGCATTTTAATTATGATGTTTCTTGGTATGGTCCTCTTTGGGTTCCTTTTGTTTGGGATTCTCTGTGCTTACTGGACTTGTAAGTCTATTTCTTTCACAGGTAGGAGAAATTTTCTGTCATTATTTCTTCAAATAGATTTTCAATATCTTGCTCTGTCTGTTCTTCTGGCACCCCCATAATTTGGATGTTGGTATGTTTAAAGTTGTTCCAGAGGCTCCTTTACACTGTCTTCATATTTTTGTATTCCTTTTTCTTTTTGTTCTTTTGGTTGGTGTTTTTTGCTTCCTCATATTTCAACTTGTTGATTTGATTCTCAGAATCCTATAGTCTGCTGTTGAATCCCTGTATATTATTCTTTATTTCAGGTAGTATATGTTTAATTTCTGACTGGTCCTTTTCC
>PVJC01003996.1:0-23907 GCA_004026665.1 Murina feae | reverse complement strand
CACTAAGTCCCTTGGAGGTTTCTAGAAGATTCTCAAGTAACCTTATAATTGTGATTTTGAACTCTATATCCAGTAGTTTGCTTTCTTCCATTTCTTTTATTTGTGACATGTTTCTTTGTCTCTGCATTTTGGCTGCTTCCCTATGTGTGTGTGTGTTTGTTTTTCTATGTATTGGGTAGAGCTGCTAAGTCTCCTTGAGTTGATCAAGTGGCCTTGTGTAGTAGGTGTCCTGTAGGGCCCAGTGGCTCAGCCTCCCCAATCACCTGAGGTTGATACTCTAGGTGCACCCCTCTGTGAGCTGTGTGTACAGTCTTGTTGAGACTTGATTTCTGTGGTGTCACTGGAAGGAACTGACCTCCAGGCCAATTGTCTATGAGGACCAGCTGAGAGTACAGTGGGAGAGCTCCTGTGCAGGAGACACCCCTATGGAGCAGGACTTGCTTCAGTGGGGCTTTGCTGCTTACTGAGTTTGTGCCTTGAGTGTGTAAGGCAGCCACTGCCTGGGGCCACCCAGCAAGTGCTACAGAGAGATCTGCAAATTCATCCTCTTTGTATCAAGTTTGGAAGTGCCCAGATGAGGCCCAGCTGTGAAGGAAGGAAGGAAGGCTGGTGCTGGTGCTGGATCCTGAGCCTTTTATTGATAGGTTTGGGCAGTGGTTCTCAACCTTCTGGCCCTTTAAATATAGTTGCTCATGTTGTGACCCAACCATAAAATTATTTTCATTGCTGCTTCATAACTGTAATATTGCTACTGTTATGAATCATAATGTAAACATCTGATATGCAGGATGGTCTTAGACAACTCCTGTGAAAGGGTCATTTGACCCCTAAAGGGGTCGCAGCCCACAGGTTAAGAACTGCTGCGTTTGGGGCTCCCTGACCCAGCTGCAGCTTGTTTGACAATTTTACCCTGAGCAAGGGCAGGCCATTTATATGCAAAATCTGCTGCACACAGCTTATGTGGGGTTGTAAATTGAATGAGGCGGGGTCTCAGGGAATCACCAGGGCAGAGCAAACAGAAATGGCTACCAGTTAGCCCTGTGATGGAGGAGGTCCCAGCACAGGTACAATGATCCTTGTGAGCACCTCTGTCTGGGAGAAAGCCACCCTGAGTTCCTGCCCTGATGCCAGACAATCATTTCCTCCTTATATGTGTCTGTGTTCCCCAGAGCCTCATCCTGGCACTGGAGATCAGTGGAGCAGACCTTGTAAGTTGTGTGTGTGCTGGCCTTTTAAGAGGAGCAGCTGGGTGTCCAGCAGCCTCTGTGTCAGTGAGCCCCAACCCACACTGGTTTTTACAGCCTGTGGTTATGGAGACTTCTTTTCTTAGCTCTGGAACCTTGGGCGGGACATCTGGGGTGGGGCTGGGACCCCTTGCTCCTCCTGGGCAGCCTCCACAGAGAAGATCTCCCTCCAGATTAAAAAAGCAGCCCTCATGTGTCCTGGATGAGCCAGTTCTGCGCCTCCACACCTCCTATGTCTCTGTGTCCTTTCTTCTTTACTTCTCTAGTGGTAGGACTCCCATTCATCCAGCTTTCTGGTGGTTCTGGATGATGGTTGTTCTGTATTTTAGTTGTAATTTTGATGTGGTTGTGGGAGGCAGCAAGTACAGACATTTGCCTACACCGCCATCTTGGTCTCCTAACAAAGCTTTTGATGAGAAAAAACAAGGGCAGGAGACTTTGCTAATGTGGGAGACCATTCACAAAGACCCATGGTAGACTGCAGAGAGAATTCAGAGAGTGATGAGCAATCTGGGTGGCATGAATATGCTGTTTATGAACTCTAGTGGAATATAGATTTGGAGGGACCAGGAAAAAGGAAAGCTTGGAAAAGTCTTGTGCAATTTTATAGAAAGACTAGGGGCCCAGTTCACAAAAATTTGTGCACTCGGGGGGTCCCTCAGCCCGGTCTGTGCCCTCTCACAGTCTGGGACCCCTCAGGGGATGTCCACCTGCTGGCGTGCCTAGTCAGCCTAGGTGAGGGGCTGATGGCTGTTTGCAGGCTGGCTAAGCCCCCCAGTGGGGACCCTTACCCCATGGGAGTGTGGCCAGTCTGGGTGAAGGGCTAAGGGCCATTTTCAGGCTTCCCACAGTCCCTTCAGGATTCAGGTCCCTATGGGGATACCTGGGCAGCCTGGGTGAGGGGCTGAGGGCCGTTTTCCGGCTGCCCACAGCTCCCATTGACCCAATGTCCCAGTGAGGTTGGCTGGAATCAGGTTTCTGGGATTTATTTATTGTCTATAATTGAAACTTTGTTGCCTTGAGCGGAGGCCTGGTCAGGCAATGAAGCCTCCTGTTTGCTTCAGCTCCATGACTTCTATAATTGAAACATTGTTGCTTTGCACAGAGGCCTGGCTGGCTTAGGCAGGCAGTTTCAACTCCATCGCTGGTGCAACGGAAGCCTTCTGTTTGCTCTAGCCCCATGGTTGCCAGACGCCATCTAGGCTGGGTTAATTTGCATACAGCCTCTCTGATTGGCTGGTGGGCGTGGTGGTTAATTTGCATATTACTCTTTTATTAGATTAGATAATTGTATGAATTCGAAAGACATTTATCTGAACATTACAGGAAACTTCAGTAAGTGTCTTAACCAACTGGATTGATATCTCTCAAATACTAAGAAGTCTGGAAATAGGCATTTTGTTGGATTTCACCCAAAACTCAACAGAACCATCCATGAACTAGGAACTGTGTTTGCTCTGTGGGATCCTTAGCATGTTCCCATTCATCTTCTTATCTGCTACTTTTTAGTTTCAAGGTGGTTGCTGTAGCTCCAGATGTCAAGTCTGAGCTCAAAGCAAAGAGTGAGAGAGAGTGATGTCAGCCACATCAATTCTCTTTCACTGGGGGAGTAACAATTTCTCAAACATCTCCCAAACACTTAGTCTCATCAGTGTGTAACCTCTAGTTGAAAGTGAGGCTAGGAAGTTGGGCATAATATTATTAAGCTTGACTTATATTAATTACAACCCATTGGATCTAAGCATATAATTGCCCTGGAACTCTCTTAGCAAAGAGAAATGGACATTAGATAGGCAATTAACTGACCCTTCCATAACAGCGATGGCCTTGGAATGAAGAATGGGATAGGAAAAAGGGTCTTATGTAACATGCACTTTTAATTTTATATCCATATAGGAAATTTGAAAAGTCTTAAGAAAAAAATTAGCATATCATTCAATTGGATTATTTAAATCTTACCAAGGCCTTTTATTATTACCATTGTTTCTATTAGTTTCTAACCTGAGTATATGTTTTCATTGATGAGAGAGAGAGAGAGAGAGAGAGAGAGAGAGAGAGAGAGAGAGAGAGAGAAACATCTATGTGAGAGAGAAACATAGCTCAGTTTCCTCCTGTGCACACCCTACCTGGATATCAAACCTGCAACCTTAGTATGTGCCTGGCTGGGAATCAAACCTGCAACCTCTTGGTATATAGATGACGCTCCAAGCAACCAAACCATCCAGCCAGGACTTTTTTAAATCATTTTTTTAGGGAGATGATGAGGTAGAAAATTATCAGATAATATCTCTTAAAGTGAGGTTGTCCTAGAAAATTATCAGTTACATAAAGTGTCATTTTACCAGCTTTTCTACAACAAAGTGAAACCAAAGAACAGGCAGGCATTATGTGCTGCTGCAATTATAGGCAGAGTGGTGTAAAGAGATTTCTATGATGCATAAATTAAAGCATCCCATCATGAGACTAACAGATCCAAAATAGCCCCAATTTGGTCTTTCATGTGACTTTATTTCTATCTCTAACCTGCAGTTGTTGATTTCTGACAAATTAATTTGTCATGAAATGAGTTGAGTTAGTGCATATAAGAAGAGAACATTGATTCAGATGTTTCAAAAACTCATATGTGTGACTGTAAAGGAAGAAAAATGGTCATATGACATATTTTTTTAAGGAAGTCAGAAATCAGGTCAGTCTATAAATTGTTTCCTCATAATTTATTCCCTTCCAGCAGCAAAATAAGGTGCTATTCATTAAGGTTCACAAAGCATAATCTGTCTCCAGTCGTTGCTTATTCATTATTTTGTGTAGAGATATGGTGGAATATTAATTTAGCAAGGGTTAAAGCTTCCTGTGTTGGGTAGAATGAAAGAAAGAGAACAGAATTACAGAGTCATCTCCAATGTGATATTGATTGAGGTAGAGCTAATGGACTGAGAGATTTTCATTTCATGTGGAATGTGATGAATGTCTTTTCCATCCTAGAAGTTTAGCCCAGGGAGAGGAAGAAGAGGGAAGGCAATATGAGGGTGATTCAGACTTCAGTTCAGCAATATTTGGACAACTCTATTTTCATGTATGATTATTAGTGATTATAATCACTAATGATTTGGATAATTCTCTTTCCATGTGTGATAAGTTAGTGGTTATTCCTAATATGGAAACATTCCCAGAATTGTTTCATTATTTCATAATTACAGTGTCCATTGGCCTGTTTCAAGACAATGTGTAGAACCAATAGAGACATTGCTTTTATCAGGAGGCAACTAATAGTCAGATTTTTATTATTTTGAGGGATGTTACAGATCCATAATATTAATAGGCTTAGGAAAATAACATGTGAGATAACAGCCAAAGCTTACAGTTAAGTAATTGCAGGTATCTGGGGAAGCAATATAGAATATACTTCTATTATTTTGGAGATTTTTACCAGAAAGTCCAATCATGTTTATCCATTTTGTAGCCTCATATGTTTGAAGCACAATACTGGGCTGATTGTTCAATAGCCTGACATTCATTCACTAATTCAAAAAGACTATTTACTGAGAAGCTTACCATATAATACTGTTCTAGGTACTGGAGGTAGAGCAATGAATAAATTAAAATGCCTACATTCTTCTACAAGCACTTTTTTCATGGAATTTTCAGAACTTTACTAAATTGCTGTGCTTTCTAAGCTGATGAAAGAAAGGGGATAAAATTAGAAACAGGCTTAAGCTAATCTCAGCCTAAGAGGTTGTACATAATATGTGATAGGAATTGTAAGTCTCCCATTTTTAGGGTTACAGTTAAATTATAAATGAATCACTTTAAGCAGCATAGATTTTGTCCTTCAACACTTGATGGTACATACAATACAACATCCCTCAAAGGGTCCAGAAATGATGTGCACAGTAGAAGTAAGCAGTGCAGAGTCCAAATGTGAATGTCTTCAGTGAGAAGTAAGGTCAAACACGTGAGCTTGAGCCCTAGGGTGATGGCTCACAGAACTGATGCTAAGGACTAGGTGTGGAAAAGCACAAAGACAGTATCGGGTGGTGTTTCGTTAGGTTTGGTCTTGGAGTGACAGATGGACACAGATTCTAGAGTTAATAAACAAATTCAGTTCTAGGAAAAGAACAAGTTAGGCATGATCTATAACAAAATTTTGAGTCAGCACTTGGGACAGTTCCCAGGGGCTGTGACTATTTCCATGTCACCTAAGAAGAGGTGGCAAAATAAATGCCTCTAGATACACCCAATAGTTGAGAAACATGAATAAAGTAGACACCCTCTTGTAGGTAGAGCACAGGAGGTTTATCTTGGTGCAGTGGCTGATGCAATGCTGTGAGCACATGCCAGCAATTCAGATCTTTCTAGCAAACCAGGAAGATGGCAACGCCCGCTTGAGCCCCTCCTAGAGCCACATACACAGTACCCACCTTCATGCTCATTGGCTCCCTAAGAAGACATGGCATTCCATGATTGGCCACCTCCACTATATATACCGCTGCATTTCCTCAATAAAATTAGACCTGCGTCACAGAACCTGGTCTCCGGAGTCGTGCATGCAAGCGTCCTAGCGCTTAGGGGCTCCATCTCACCCCTGGGAGACCCCCTGCTTCACCCTCTCAGTCAATAGGGAAGTTTAGGGAAGTGACAAACAGGAAATTACAGCATTTTCCAGATGGTGAAAGGGAGCAGCTGCTACTCAGCTCAGACCAATTGGCTCTAGGCATGAATGCAGGCTCAGTGTTACTGCATTATCCAGGGGGAAAAAATAAAATAAATAAAATTTAAAATTCCCAGAGATGCAGAAAATTCAGATATTTTAGGTAAAAATATCATAATTTTAATAGTCTTGACAACTTAAATGAAAACAAACACTGTGAACATGGCCTTCACTCCCGTTTCCTTTAAGGCAGCCTTGGTCCCAAGTGAAGGAGGCTGTGGTGCTTTGTCAGTGGTATAGCTAGCTATTTCACCCACTTTGGCCTAATATCTTAAAGTCGGATCTTATCTTTCTCTGCTGTACTCCTCAGTGGCTTCCTATTTCACAAGCACAAGGTAAAACTACTATGGCTTTCAAGGCCCTGAGTGATGCTCTGTGCCTACCTCTGCACCCTCATTTTATCCCATTCTTCCCCACGCTCACTATTTCTCAGACACATTATTTTGCTTTTAGTTCCTCAGACATCTGACGTTTTCTCTACATTAAAGGTTTATAATTCTTTACTCTCTCTTCTGGGATAATTTCCCCCGCTGACCATGTGTACTCTTCGGAAGGCTCATTATTCCATCCAGGGATCGCCTTTAGCAATATGTTCTTCAAGAGGCTCCTCCTGATCATCTCATCCTAACTGATCCTTCCTGCTACTCCATTTATCACAGGACCCTCCTAATTTCCCTCACACAATACATTGATGGCAGTTTGGATTTTAAAAACAATTATTTGTTCATATGTTAATTTTCTCGCTAACTCCTTTGATTTGAAGCTCCCTGAGACTAGGGAACATATCTTGACTACTGCTATGGCTTCAGTGTCTAACACACAGTAAGCATTCATTAAATATGAATGAGTGGGCCATTGCATAAGAGGACTGGAAAGGCTTATGTCATTCGTATGTAGAATGGGTGCATGGTTGGTGTGGATCAGATGGTTGGGTGTCATCCTGTGCACCAAAAGATCACAGGTTTGATTTCTGCTCGGCATATGCCCAGCTTGTGGCTTGATCCCCCAGTCAGGGTGTGTGCAGGAGGCAACTGATTGATATCTCTCTCTCTCTCTCTCTCTCTCTCTCTCTCTCTCTCTCTCTCTCTCTCTCTCCCCCCAAAAAAGATCAATAAAAATACATTGAATTGTACTAAATTCTTTGGACCTAGAACTTCTAGAGGAGTATTTCTCAAATTTAAGTAAGGCAGTCACCTCTGTTAATGAAACACTATATTAATGGCTGCCCAGTGCAATTTAAATTGCTTTATTGCATATTATAAACATACTAGGAGCCCGGTATACAATATATTGTGTACCCATGGGGTCCCTCAGCCCGGCCTGTACCTGCCCACCCCACGGCACACCACCTGCCCATCGCGCCCTGCCCACCCCACACACCCTGAGGCCTGCCGCCCACCTGCCAGCCCCACCACCCCACCACCTGAGCCGCACCCACCTCCGTGGTTGCACTGCTGGCCTCCATCTTGGCTGATTTAATTTCCATACAGCCACTCTGATTGGCTGGTGGGCGTGGCTTAGGCATCCCAGAGAAACAGTCAATTTCAATATTGCACTTTTATTAGATTAGGTTTATATATAATAAACTTCTCCTTTTATAGCTTTTATAAAATTATGAAAATATAAAATTACAAATTAAGTTATGAACAAATCTATACAAAAGGAGTTCAATTAAAATTAATAATATTCATTTAATTTTGTAGGTGATGTTTTGATGACAAAAAATTGCCTCAGTTCAAATGCAGCTCTATATTTAATGTTTCTGTGCTTTCATTTCCATAATACTTATGCAGATAACACAGGTTACATAAGTATATTTGGACAGATTTAATACTTTATGGGTTTTCTTTGTTAATTGAAGGTATCTCACTTTATACTTAACCAAATCTCTGCCTGCTAGAAATTCTAAAATCTTAATTTTGATTCCATGTCACTCCAAACATTTTTTTTCCACTTGAAGATAAAGTTTGTAAGCTAGTATTACTGCAAGCAACATTAAAATGTTATGTGAACTAGTTGCTGGAATTTGGGACAGAGAAATTTTTTTATTGCACATTTGCTATTTATTCTTACAATAAGTGAGTTGTTGCAACAATGTATGTTCAGAGCTGGGATTTCTGTGATACATCTATGTCACACCAAAATAAAGTTTCTTCTTATTGCAGAAGCACAAGAACTTCTGAGTTTTCAAAAGTCACTCAATTACTACATTTTTCCTCTATTTAAACTAGCACAAACTATTGTTCATTTGATGCATGATGATTTCATATGATCTTTGCTTGGAGTGGAACAGATCATAATAAAATCCAGAAACAATGGTTCCAAAATTTTGTGTCAATATCATTTGTAAATCAACCAGATGGCTCAGAATATGTCTAACTGCAAATATATAAATGTACATACATACACAAATACATTCAAAAATACACATTTACATATGACATATGGATATATGTGTGTGTGTGTGTGTGTGTGTGTGTGTGTGTATATATATATATATATATATATATATATATATATATATATATATATATATAATATATTCTCATAAGTACTTCCTAAACCACCCCTCCTTTAATTGGAGAAACGGTATATTAGGAGTCCAACTGTGTTTCAACACTCAGATCTAGGTACTGACAGTGGTAGGTGAGGCTCTAGATCAGCATTGAAACATGTAAACTTAAAAACATAAATAAGAGGGTGAACTTTCTCTAGTAAATGCATTTTTGTCTTTGAACTGAGCTCTGGTCTGGGGAAGGGCCAACAGTTCTGGAGATACCGTATGGGTTTCTGGAATTGTGTTTTAGGAGGTGCCAGTCACATAAATACAATATGGACAGTGTCCCCTAGGGCTGTGCAAGGCGAGTCTGTCCATTCAACAGCGAGAGTGAGTAACCATTCATCCACTTCTGTGGTGACTGTTCTCTCCTACTATCCAGAGAACCCTGTACCTTTCCCATTAAATGAGAATCCCCTCCCAGAGATATTCACATTCTAAAAGTTACCTTGTCTATACAATAAATATTTAACATCATAGAGTAATGATGGTAGACCAATAGGCTGTATTTTGCTTTTTGTGGGGAAATGAAAGAATGATTAGTCTCACTTATGCTTTTATTGTATGTAAGCCTGAATTTATAGTAGGCTCTAGAGCATGTTCTAGTGCAATAAAAACAGATGGCTTTTTTTTAAATATTCTTATTGATTTCAGAGAGGAAGAGAGAGGGATAGAGAGATAGAAACATCAGTGATGAGAATCATTGATTGGCTGCCTACTGCCCACCCCCTACTGGGGATCGAGCCTGCAACCCAGGCATGTATGTGCCCTTGACAGAAATCAAATCCAGGTCTCTTCAGTCCACAGGTCGATACTCTATCCACTAAGCCAAACCAGGTAGGACAACAGATGACTCTTTTTATAGGGGAATGGAATGACCTCCTTCAGATTAAAAGAGCATCTGATAGTTGGGTACTCTTTTGCATGGAGATCAGAATTTGGCATCTCCATGGGGGTAACAGAGGGTGCTCACTCATGGACACACTTGCTCTTTCTCCCCAAGATGCCCTTCATCTTCCATTCAATAAGAACAAACTAGTTTGCCACCTCATCTACTTAACTGGCCCCTGTGCGTGTTCTTCATTTCTACTAGGGATACCATCAGTTCTCCATTCTGCTAGTCTCGAATTCTTGGATTTACCTTTGATGCTTGACTTCATTGTTCTTGGATATTGATAAACCACATATCATTAATACTTTTTTAGAGTGTATATTATGTTACAAGTGACTTATTAAAAATGTAATGTCTTTCTTATACAGTAAAAAGGCCGAAGGCTTAAGCATTGGATTTATTCATAGTTTGACCTTACAGCACTTCTTATTCTCACTGCTGTCCAGGTGAGAGCCCCTGTGATTGTTGTGTGAGTGCTTCTCTGCTTCTGCCACATACGAAACTAATGTTTCCTCTCAATTGCTGTATCTAGCTATAGAAATAGATATGGATATGGATATAGATATAGATATAGAAATAGATATAGATATAGATATAGATATAGATATAGATATAGATATAGATATAGATATAGATATATAGATATATATAGATATTGGTATAGATAAATTAGATATAGCTATAACTAGAGATGATAGATATAGAGCTAGAGATACCTGTAGTGGCTTTTAACATCCTCTCTGTTAATCCAGATACTATTCCTTCTTTCAAGCTATGCCTCAACCACACTTCTGTCTGTTAGCAATTGATACTGAACTGGTCATTCCTCTGTGTGAATTCTTCTTATCCTTTACATATACAACATATAACACTAATTCATCCCTGTATTTCAAGAGCCATTTTCTCATTCTATTATTTGAGTATATTAATTGAACTGATATTTGCTAAATACTTATTTGTGAATTACCTCATTTAGCATCCTTAGATAGAACCTCATTAGACTTAATTCTACTCTCAAAGACTTCACAGTCTACAAAGAAAAACATGTTTTCACATGTAGCCATTATTTAAAGTTTTTCTGTTTTGTTTTTAAGGGCAAGCAAGTTATACCTAAGGACAGGAGTTTAGAAAATGGGAGATTACCCCATGAAGAAGGTGGCATTTGGAGTGGGCTTTGAGACCTGGGTAGCTTTTAGGAAGGCAAAAGGGAGTCTTCTTAGAGGAGGAATAACAGAACAAAGGCATGAAGGGGCTCTTTTTTGAGGAAGGCAGAGAACAATGAGTGTGGAAGAATGCAGGACTGCAAGTTCATTGCCAAGAAGAGATTGTAAAGATGAGTCAGTAGTGGGAGATGAGCCTGGAAACATAATTGAAGGCAGGTGTAGGTTGTACAATGCTCTAAATTCTATTCAAAAATATTTAGACTTTATTCTTTAGACAATGAAAGGTTGAAAGCTCTGACCACAGAAATGAATTAACCAGTGCTTTACCATGAACATTTTGTCTTTCTAACCAGGTTAGATGCTATTCATTTTGAGGAAATTATACCATGTAAATAATAAAGGTTTTATTAAGCTCTTTCACATGATCTCATTATTATCCTCTTAATAAGTTTTGAATATTACATCATTATTCTTTTCTTTTCCACTGATGGGAGTAAGCCTCACAAAGTTTAAGTAGTCAGCACAAGGTCACACAGCTAGCTGAAAGGCACAGAGTCAGGAATTTAACCATGTTTTAGGATTCAAATTCCATGCTTTCTTTCTTTCTTTTCTTTTCTTATTTTTATTTATTTTTTTTTTACTATGGAACCTGTCTTCTTCTCAGTTTAATTTTTAGTTTTCCAATAAAAGCTTAGATTCTCATTTAATAAAAATAGTTTAAATATGTAAATATGTAAATATGTTTATATATATTATTTTTTCACATGCATGTTTTGCTTAGTTCCTTTTGGATACTAAAACACTAAGCATGCAATCTCTTCTATGCTTGAGGTTCAACACCCACATTGGTTAACTCATAACGACCCCATCCTCACTATTGTTGGCAGTAATGAGGCTGGTATGTGATAATGACATAGGACTAAGCTCTTGGACCCCAAATAACCCATTAGTAGCAACATCTAAGGTCATCCTACCTTCTTCAGAGGGCCCCTTTGACTCTTCATGTTTGGGCCAATAAAAACATGCTCAGCATGCTTTAAGAATGATTTTCTTGGTCTCTGACAACTGTAGACTCTGAGAAGAATTGAACTACACTATAGTGTAGTGGTAGGGATGCTTTTGACTAGAGTTTACAGAAACTATGACTGCATAGTTTAAACACCAAGGAGATTATCTGGCTCATTTTACTGAAAAAAAAAAAAAAAAACCAACAACACAAAAAACAAAAAAAACAAAGGGAGATCAGACTTCAGGGTTGGTTGGTTGGTTGATAAAAATTTCTCAAAATGAACTCGAGTTCTCTTCTTTTGTTCCATCATCTGATGTGTTGTTGGCTTCATTCTTAGGTTCGCTCCACCCATGGCCATAGGTAGAATGCTGCCTGAGGCAAACTGGGACCACACCCAGTAGGACAGTTTGGCACCACTGAAGAAAATGTTAAAAAGTCTCTCTGGATTCAGAACTTTCATTCATTAATTGGCATAGACTTAATGTACCTTAAACAAATAAAGTGGGTAGGATTACCTTGACTGATGTAGATGAATTAGGATCTTCCCCTAGAGCTGGGAGATAGTGGTAAAAACTAGCAAAATTAAAAGACTGCTGTTCAATGCATACTGAAAAGAAGTGTCTTCTATATATCAGGATAACTGACATTTTAGCCCTTTCAAGCCATTTATACTTTTTTACAATTTCAAAGAGATTTTTAAAAAAATTCATATCAACAAACATAACTTTATATGAAATTTGTGTTGGAGACTCCTGATGATATCATTACTCAGCAAACCCTGGAAGCCTTTGAAGTGAAATTCCTGTTATAAACAGTATCCTGAGATAGACATGCAGTGAGTGAAAAATGTCATCTGTCAGCATCAGTAACTTCATTTGGAAGGAGGTTAAATTCAGCATGCTTTTTCTGAAATATACCAGTAAATTAAGCATATGAAGCTTTAAACAGTGCAACTCTCTTCCCTGCTCCATGATTAGATCTAACTAATTACAATGCAATCTCCTTTGATTTAATTTTAAGTGGATATTGGAGTAATTAATCTGTGTTAGCACAACATGTAGACAAAGAGAACACTTTGATCAATCAATAGCAATCAAAAATGTCAAAAGGATAATGCAGTTCAGCTGTTTTGGATTCCCTTCTAAGTTTCAAATGTTTTGTGCTATCTTTTTTAGGGTATATCAATGACAGAGTCTCTACATGAGTTTTGCCATATCCCATATTACCAATGACTGGGACTCTGGGCAGGAATCTTTTATGCCGATTCAGTTTAGGAAGAGTTGAAAGAGCTCTCTTACTGTTTCCCCATTGGGAGAGACTCATTTTCTGCATTTAGTGTTTATTCCACTTAATTAGCAACTTTCTTTGTGAAATTCCCGGTTCTTCTGTTATTTCTATAGTTGGCAGCACCATTTGTTTCAGAAGCCCCTTCGAAGATAAGACTACGTTCTCTATTCACTAGCATAATCTTTCCCCATGGGCAAGCACAGCAATCATGTGTCTTTTCTACACTGAGTGACTTCCTAAAATTACTCATGGGCTCTCATAGTGACACTCAATACCTTAATTGTGTCTAGAGGAGAATGGAAGGAGAACTTAACAGTGTCTAGAGGAGAATGGATTTTATGGGGAAGGGTGAAAAGAATGATGAGGTTCCTTTGCAAAATCTCATGATTATTTCTTTTCTCTTTCTTCTGCCATTATCAGCATCAATATTTAGCACTGAGGTTATTTCAGTTAAATTGTCATTAGATGCTTTGATTCCCTTTCTTATCCTCATCCCCACAGACATAATTCAGCCTGTTGGTGCCAGCTGAGTATTCCCATAGCACTGATGTTCTCTGTGCTATTATTTTTCTATGATCTGCATGACAACCCAGAAAATCCTTCTCCCTCCTTTTTCCTAATCCAGATTCTATCTGTCTTTTAAATCCAGCCTAGCTCATACCTGTGCTACCCACACTTTCCCAGTACTCTTAACCTGTGGGTCACGACCCCTTTGGTAGTGGAACGACCCTTTCACAGGGGTCGCCTAACACCATCCTGCATATCAGATATTTACATTACGATTCATAACAGCAGCAACATTACAGTTATGAAGTAGCAACGAAAATAATTTTATAGTTGGGTCAAAACATGAGGAACTGTATTTATAGGGCCAGAAGGTTGAGAACCACTGCTCTAGATGACCATAAATTCCTGTACTTATATGCTATAGTCTTTAGGATCTTCACAACCCATATTTTTATTCTTTAGCTAGCCCATCTTGCTCTTTTTGTATACATCATGCATCTTAATATTTTTGGGAGTGGGAATATAATTTTACTTTTTCAATCCCCAAAACTGATATGCAGGAGGCACTCAAGTAAAATGGACTGGGTGAACCAGGCAGCATTATTTTGAGAATATCAAACATAATTTTGTTTAAGCAAACTTGATTAGTATATTGATTCTTCCCATTTTACTCATACCCAACATTGAACAATAAAGTTTTTATATGTTTTGCTTTATTGGTGGAAAACAGAAGAGTTTATAGGCTTTTTAAAAATTACATTATTTGGTGAAAAATAAAGTAATGCTTAAAGTCTCCCACAATTATTTTTTTCATTTGGACAACTGATTAAAGATATTGACTATATCTGTGTTATTGACTCCACTGTCTTCACCAGGGACTGGGACTTTGGGCAGGTGGGCATGTGTTCTGCTTAGGGACCCATCTCAACTGCTCTATCTCTTGAGAGCTGCTGGCTGAAGGGTGATGGTGTTAGAATCGACACATAGAGACTTGGAAGTGAAATAATTCCATTTATTTATTGAATAGTTCCCTTTATTTATTTATTGTACAGTTCCCTTTATTTTAAGGAGAATGGGGAGAGACTCGGAAGTACTGCCTTTTCAAAAAAAAAAAAAAAATGCATGCCGTGCATCCTGAAGGAGAGAAAATGGAAGGAAAGGAGAAGAGAACTTAGACCAGTGCAGCTAGATGTCTGACAGTGCTCTTCAAACAGCAGGCCTCTTGTAGGCTTTTAAATTTTGATCTATGTGCACAAATCGGGGTTTATTCTGTTTTTTATAATGTCTGTTTTACAGGAAAGTTGGCTGAGCAATTCTGAGCAAGGCATTTGTAGTAAGAATAAAGATATGTAGCATAACATCAGGACAGTGTCATTGAAATGTATGCTCACTGGAATAGGAGAAAATGTTTCTTTTGAGTTTATTCAACACTTATATAGAAACAGTGACTTGATTCTGAAGAGCAACTACATAAATACTGTGATATTAGTAGAAAGTGTATATATTTTTTGGTTTTCTACATTTTCTTTTTCTTTCAGCCATTGTTCACTTTTCAATTACTTCAAGCATGCTGTCACACAGTCTAGCAATTGAAAAATATGCCTCAATCATAGGAAAATAGAATTTTATTAATAACAATAAGATATTTATATGACAAGTGAATTGAATAATCTCTTTGAAAAGTTTTATTTAGGAAGTGGAGATGAATGTTGGGATTCAAAAATTTACATTTAGCCCAGCCAGTATGGCCTGGTGGTTGAGCGTTGACCCATGAACCAAGAGGTCATTGGTTTGATTCTCAGTTAGGGCACATGCCAGGGTTTTGGGCTCGATCTCCAGGAAGGGGAATGCAGGAGGCAGCTGATGGATGTTTCTCTCCTATTGATATTTGTCTCTCTCCCTCTTCTTTATAAAAATTGATAAAAACAAAAATCTGTACATTTATATAATACTTAGCTTTTACACATAACTTTAACATAATATTTTTTCATCTGAACCCCAAAAGATTATTATGGGTTAGGGGAATATATTGTTGATTGTATGGTTTGGTTTGAGGGCAGGGTATTGGAACAATTTCTGGCTTTATCACTATCTGCAAGACTGTAGGTAAATTCGTTAACCTAACTTAACAAGACTAAAGTTTCTTGTGGGTAATGGAGATAATAGTAGTACCTACTTCTTGGGTTGTTGAAATGAGTAAGGGAGATAAACATGGTACTTGGAAAATAGTAAGCATTCAATATATATTTTCTGTGAGAGGTTAGATAGGGCAAAGATGTTAGGTTAAAAAGGTCAAAAGACTTACCCCAAATCGGAGAGCTGAAATGGGACCAGGTCTCAAGCCCTCAGCCTACAAAGGATATGTTAACTTTGTCAATCCTTTGCAAAGCTACATATAGAATTTTGACCTACATTTTTCATAAGCCAATGGGCTAAAAGTGTTGCCTATGGTTGCCCATGTGCAAAAGCAGTGATCAGGAATTGAATCAAGTATCTGATTAAATTATACAAAGTACAGTCACTTAGTTCTTCATTAGGAGGCACCAAAATGTCTGTTTGTGGAAGCTTCCTATTCTGTCATGAACTTAAAGGATAATTGATCAAACATAGAAACTTTCTATTCTGTCATGAACTTGAAAGGTAATTGATCAAATGGCATATTCAGCTACTAATAGCAATATGTGGCTTCAAATGAAGTTAAATGATCCAAGCTCAATTTGTCTACTGTTAATACTCCTTAGCTAATTTTTCACACTACTAGTACATCAAATTACTTTGTGTATACTTCTAAGCCATTCTTGACTCTTCCCCTTTCCTTGCCCCCACTCTCCATATGCATAGCTGTCATGCTTGTAGAGACTTGAACTATAATATAAATGAGTCTAATGATTAAAATAAATATAATTATGTTACGTAATCATTGGGAACACTCGTACACTGGTAATAATTTTAGCTATTCTAGCATCATTTCTACTCTTCATCTCTGTTAATACAGGTAAGTAAACATTGTAAACTACTACAATAGGATTTTCTTTGTTATTTGCGAGACTTTGAGACACAAAACATTCTGTTTGTTTTTCCAGATCCCCTCTCCAGTCCCCTACTTCTGCTTTCTACCTGGGAGACTGACTTGTGTGAATTCTCCTAGGCGCTCCTCTGCCTATTGGGTTTGCCCAGTGGGGAGCCTTGTGAGGAGATGGAAGGGAGAAATCAGGGTATTTGTTCCTTTACTTCCTTTTCTGCGAAGCTATCTCTAGCTAGCCAGGACGGAATGTCACTACTTGTTTCTGCATAGTCTGCTTTGCACAACATTCCTTCTGAGTTTGAGTAACCCCTCTCTTTTCTCGTCCCTTCAAGCTAGTACAGCTCTGCTGGAATTAGCCCTGGGTTCCTGCACCCTCCTTATGGTTACCCTACATATTGCTCTCCTTTCTGTAATTAGTCCTGAAAGTAAAACCTTCTCAAATGAGGAATATAAAAAAAGAAACAAGACATATGTTTCTTTTTGGGATCCAGTCTTCTACCAACCTTAATCATTCAAAACCTCTTATTGACACTAGCTCATGTATGATTCCATTATGTTACTCCTCCATTTTGGGGCTCATTCAATGGCTCCCGATTGCTTTCAGAATAAAGATCATCCAAGCCCATGTACAATTTGACCTTAATAAATCTTTCCTTCTTTCCTCTCACTAACCTTTTCCATAAATCCTCTGTTCTGGCAAAACTATATAGAACTTCACTGGTGAGCCCCAAAGCCAATGCTTAGAAGACCTTTATCCAGATTGGTGACACTGTGTCTGCCTCAATGTTCAATTTCATGTTGTACTTCATGGAGTTCATGTTGACTTTCATGGAGATCAACTAATTCTGTTTCTCTGATGTTTGATGATAGTTTGGGGAGTTCATGGATTGTGACATTTGATGACTTCCTAAGCTCTGTTGCAGCAGGTGTCTATCTATATCTATCCACCCATCTGTTTGTCTGTCTATCATCTATATATCTGTCTGTCTATCTAGCTAGCTATGTAGCTATCTATTTACTTTAATAATTTTAGGCTTGCAAGTAATGAACTGGAAGGATGTTCTATGTTTGTTGAATCAGGATAATGTTTCAGATACATCGAAGCTGTGTTAAGTCCCTCCAGACTTCTCTGTTATAAGAGCAGATTCTGCAGTGATTTGTAAACTTTCCATTTCTTTGTCATTAAAAAATCATGAAGTGAGACTATTAGGTCTAGAATAACTGTGCCTGTCCTAATGCCAGGCTCATCCATGATCACTGTAAAGACCCTGGCTTGTTCTGGTTAGCCTAGTCTTACAACTTCCCATCAACGGGTAAAAATATCTTTGAATTTGTGTTTTCTTCCTATTTTCTGCATTTATTTTAGTATTTCTGCAAGTAGGCTCATATTTTAGGTCATCTAAGGTTTGCAACCGTGATTGTTATCTCTCCTTATGTACTTCATTGGAAGCTACACAAGTTACATATTTTATAATTGCATCATTTAACTTATCAGCCTTTTGTGTCTTGATCATCGAAATTACAAGCTCTTCTGTGGGTTGGGGTGGAAGCTCCAGAACAACCCATCCTCAGTCCTTCCTCACTGACTTCCCGCTGCACCAGCCCACTGATGCAGGTTCCCTAACAGGCTCCCAGCGGTGTCATATTTTATAAGCCAACTGCTTGGATTTGGACCATTTAACCCATTTAAAGCTTTGCTCTATATTTTCTTTATGAAACCAAGGCTAGTGTGGCTCAGTGGTTGAGTGTTAACCTATGAACTAAGTCATGGGTTGATTCCCAGTTAGGGCACATGACTAAGTTGTAGGCTCTATCTCCACAGTGTGGGGTGTGCAGGAAGCAGCTGATCAATGATTCTCATCATTGATGTTTCTCTCTCTCTCTGAGATCAATAAAAATATATTTTTAAAAAACCACAAGAAAAACCTCCACCAATTGTTGAATACTACTTTAATTCAAACTGTATTCAGTAGCATTTCTTTAGTCATAAATGCAGAGCTTCCAATTTGAATCTATTTAAGTAAAGAGGGAATTTTTATAAATATACTAGAATTGCTCACAGAAAGAAGTTAGATATGGGATTTCAGGGAGCTGGCAAAGGACTCAGAAGCTCTCAGAACATTCAGTCATGTCTACTACTCTCTGTTGGCGTTTTTTTTGCCTGCCCCCTCCCTGTGGCTATTTGTGTATGGCTGCAGACTGTTGCAGCTGTGAACCCAGAAAAAGAAAAAAAAGATGGTAGTTTTCTTCATCCATTTTAGTATATGAAAATATAACATAGAGTTACCATCTTGGGTCATATTCCTACCTATGAGTTAATCACTGTGGCAGACAATATGTGGTGCTATGATTGGAAAAATCTGTAGTATGTACCTAGTACTGTGTCCGAGGGGGCCAGAGTCCTGTTCCTGGGAGCTAATCACTTTCCCCTAAGAGGGATGGATGTTGCTGTTGGAAGTAGAGAAAGAGATTCTGAACTGACAAAAACAACCGATGTCCAAAGCGCAAAGAGATTCTGAACTGACAAAAACAACCGATGTCCAAAGTACTTTTTAAAGTTTTAATTTTTACATAAACAAAGTCTGTTTTACCTTATTGCAGTGAAATTCATTAAAAGCATTCATTAAGTATGAATGCCCGATTATATATGTTCCTTACCCTTAAATGAAAAAGAAATAAATTTCAATAATTTACTCTATGGGCTGGGTAACAAAAAACCACAAACCTCTGTGGCTTATGAGAGTCAATATTTCATTCATGCTTGCATTCCATGAGTGCTGCAGGTCCTGAGCCCTAGAGTCAGTGTAGCTCCATAGATCCCGGAACCAGTGCTGAAAGAGTCACCCCCGAGCGAGACATGGCATTCTCCTGGTGAAGGGCAAGAGCATGAAAGCTTGAGCCAATCGCTGACATTGAAATCTGCTTAATCAATGGCAGCAAACACCTGCTTGCAGTCCTTTTGGCCAGTGCATGTCACATGGCCACACCCAAAACTGATGCTGTAGGAATGTGGTCTTTTCCCACAGTGTCTGGCAAATCACTTGACAGTGGAGTTGTATAGGCCTGATATACAGAGGGGGCAAATGATTGAGGACAGTGACACTAAGTACTTCACTTTCAAAGCAATGCTGTTTTTACACTTATTCCTTGGTATTTCCCTGAAATAATTACAAATTACCATCGCTTTTCTTAGGAGTAGATGGAGATTAGGCAGCGTGTGGTCAGCCTACCTAATGTCACCTCTGTGTGTAGTTTCATGTCTTTGTCACCCATGTATGCAGGCTTTGATGACTGCTGTGTCTTCAGTTCTCTCTAATCATTACTCATGATGAAGGACTTCAAGTAATGTCAGTTTGTCTAGAAAACCGGTTGCAAGTAGGCATAGGGGTGTCAGTAAAAGCAGATGTAAATCAGTTTCAGGCATTCTGAAGGTTGCGTCAAATCTCAGCAGTTTGCAGGGTGAGGTGTGGCTGAAAATTTCTCTTTAATGCTAAGTTTCAGGCCATTCAAAAGCATACCCTGTGTCCCCAGTTTTCTATGCTCAAACAAACATTTATTCATGTATTGGACACATACTGAGAATCAGGATTAAAAAGATGAGTAAACTCATAAGCCCTGCACTCAAAGAAATCACAGCAAGCAGAGTAAAATGCATGTAGATATTAGACTTTTTTTTTTTTTTCAAGTACAGAAATAGCGTTAAAATAAATCTCTCTGGAGCTTGGCGTGGGAGGGCAGGTGTGGAGATAGGGGCACAGGCGATGCTGGAGCCAACTTGTGAATGGCAAATAAGAATTATTTAACTAAAAACTGAATGTATGCTTAAGAAGTACCAAGTAGGGGGAATAGCTAATAAAAACTTTAAATCCTAGAGGCAGAGGCCTTTTAGTGTACAAATACCCTTGGTAGGAATAAGGAAGATATTCTAGAAGGAGGTGAGGAAACAGGACTGAGGAGTCACACAGCTGAGAGAAGGGAGCCTGAGGGAAGGAGATGGTCTTCCTTCCTGGAGGAAAGGCCGTTCGTTAATCACTCTTCCTCTCCTCTCATCCCCCCTTTCCTCTGGGAGCAGCTGGATGTCCTTTAGGAGTCCTAGGTTTTTGCCATTTGGGAGTTCCTGGGAGATTTTACGTCTTCAAGCTTTTATTTTGGAGGCCCAGAGCTGTGGGCTTTTGAAATGGTAGAAACCAAAGGGAGAACAAACCAATTAACACCGTGGAATGGCGTCCAGGTTCCATGTGAAAGGAAGTATTCTGCTTCATTCTCACTCTTGGAGCCTACGCAATGGTGTGGCAAGAGAGGGGTGATGAGAGGTCCATCCCTGTACAGGCAACAAAGGGTGCAGTGTCTGAGGAAGATCTAAAAACATTAATGAACCAAATAATATCCATATGCCTTTAATTATCAACACATGCAGGCAGTTCTAAACAGTGTTAGAGATAACACACTCCTATTAAAAAGTCTGCTGCGGTTGCTTACTGTAAAGTTTTAAATATATATCCAAATTAGCTCATTTAAAATTACTTATCCTTCAAGACACTGAATTCTACATGGGTACTGACTTGGAGACCTCTCAGTAGCGTAGTCAGCCCTAGATACCTGTATGCTCAGAGCTACCTGTGCTCATTTTAAGAGTAAGTTAGCGATGGCTCAGAAACACCAGATGACTTTGGGTCAGTTTGTGCCCACATATTCCGGGATTTAGAGAGTAAATTTGAAATAAATAAAAGTAATGTGGGGTTTGTAATGGTGAACAAAAACTGGATTTACTTCAATTCTATGACCACTTGGAGAGATTTTGTGCCCCAAATTGAAAACAGTGAATTAGAATGCAAAATATGGTATACATTTTTCCCTTTTCTAAGAAGTACATGAATGTAATTATTTTATTTTTATTATTGTATTATTTTTATACTAGCAGCCCAGTGCACAATATATTGTGCACTTGGGCGGGGCGGGGGGGGAGGAGGCTCAGTCCCTAAGCCCAGCCTGTACCCTCTCACAGTCTGGGACCCCACCCCGCCCACCCCACAGCCCGCCACCCGCTGCACCCGCCTCTGTGGCTGCCAGCCTCCATCTTGGCTGGATTAATTTATATACAGCCGCTCTGATTGGCTGGTGAGCGTGGCTTTGGCTGGTAGGTGTGGCTTAGGCATCCCAGAGAAATGGTTAATTTCAATATTACGCTTTTATTAGAGTAGATTTTTACTGTCTTGATTGTACATAGGGGCCAATAAAATAACATTTTGCCGTTTGCATTTTTCCTATTGTTACTACTAAAAATAGTTTCATGGCCTATGGTGGGGGGGAGGTTTATAAAGTCTGCTGTAGATGTCAAATGTACTGGCGATGTACTTGGCTCCTGAAGCTAGCACAGAGGCAGGTCCCAGGGCAAGCTCTGTCCCAGGGATGAAGACTGTGCTTCTGAGTGAAACCTCCCCCAGGGAGTCCAGCTCTGCAGCTGGAGCAAGGCTGTGGAGCATCCAGGCGCTGCCAGGCCCTGGTCCTGGAACCAGCGATGTGACAAAGAGCCACACATTCTAGGAGGGAGAGAGTGAAGATAATGACGTGAAAGAAAACACTTTAAATGAGAACATGGAGTAAGACAGCACGAGGTGTGACAGGTGGTGGAGTGGAGGTCGTTGAGGTAGGGGTCAGGCAGGGTTTGGGGAGCGGAGCTATTTGAAGAGCAGCCAGCTCCGTGGACACACAGAGGAGCACTGGCCCGCAGGCTTTGTTCGCCCAAAAGATGGAGAAGGCCTCGGTGCCCGGAGCAAAATGAACATGAGGAAAGGAGATTTATTTTCTGTTGTGGACAGGAACTGACCTTTCAGAGCTGGACTGGGGAACATTCGGCCAGCAGGCTGTGTAAGGCCCATACAATCACTTGGTCTGGCCCTGCCAAGGCGTTAGGAGTGAGTTAAATGTTTGACCAAAGGGAGCAGGCTAGTGTGTGTGTGTGTGTGTGTGTGTGTGTGTGTGTGTGTGTGTTCATTCTGCATTTATTTCTTGACACCGATGCCATTAGGATACTCCTAAACTTAAAAAAAAGTTAGAAATTGTGCCCTAGCTGGCTAATTTTTTAGTTCATAATTTTGTATGGCCTGCGAATGATGTTATGCATATGCCAATGGCCGGTGGCAGAGAAGGGTTCCCCACCCCTGTTTTAGAGTCTCGGGGAACAAATGATGATAGCCATCACACTCCCCGTTATAATGACACGTTTAGTAGATCCAACGTTGGATTTTCAAAGCATTGTAGTGTGATTATACAATTCTCACCTGACACTTGGAGTTGAAAGGTCTTCAATGCTGAATTTTAAAAAGTCTTTCCTACCCTTTAATTTCTTGAGGCTTTGTATGACAAAGTTTAATATGGGTAAAAATTTTATTTTCAAATTAATTTTGTTAGCAGCTTTTTATTACTTCACCGACTTCTTATACATTACCTACACTTAATTTTACCTCAAATGAGGAAATTAGAATGAATTGTAGTCTTCCATTCATCACACATTATCTTCTTGGTTAAGTGAAAATGCTCTCATTTTATTTATCCTAAAATACTTTTACTCTTTATATGTAATTTTCACTCCTGTTCCCCTTTTTGCCGTGAAATGCAGGATCTGACACAGGCCAAATACATACATATATCTTTTAAACATATGTGAATTTTACGTGGTTATGTGCTATAAGTTAAGTCTAGGACATTGGTCTGGGAGTCAAAAGAGCTACTTTCAAGTTTGAGCTCTGCCATTATTCAGGAATGAGGCACTGGGCAGGGGGTAGTTCGTAGTATGCATAGTATGCCTAGCTTTTACAAAAGTACATAAGCACTAACGGCCTTTTCAGCTCCTATTTCAAAGAATTTACAGTAATTTTATTTCTATAAATTTACAACCACAGTTACTCCTCTTTTAAATTATAAGCAGAGACCTTCTCCTCTGTGAAAGTGGCTGTGTTTCCCGACACAGTAAGTGGGAGGCAGCTAACATGTGAATGCTTCTTGGTTAATGGAGGTGATTGCAACGAAACATACCCTTCCGTGATTCTCCCTTCAGTAAATACTGTTCTCTGATGTCCTATCATCCACTATGCTCAAAATCTGTTACTGTTAAAAGTAGTGCTATGCTGCCACCTTGTGGCTAATTGTAGGTACTGCAAGGCCAGGAAACAAAACAAATGTAGAAATTATATAGACCTTTAGAGGTGGAAGACGCCTCACAATTCACCTAAGTGAACCCCTTTCTTAATAAGGAAATTGATGCCCAAAGAGGGACAGTGACCTTGCTTGTACAACTTAATGGTAGAAGGAGGAACAGAACCCAGGACATTAATTTGTCAGACATTTATAACAAGGGGAGCCCAACTAGCACCACTATATAACGTTAAATAGAAGTTACAATATGCTGTATTAATTATAATATACCAGAGGCCCGGCGCATGGATTTGTGCACTGGTGGGGTCCCTGAGCCTGGCCTGTGGGGATCGGGCTGAAACCAGCAATCCAACATCCCCC
>PVJC01003995.1:0-66680 GCA_004026665.1 Murina feae | reverse complement strand
AGGGTGAGGGTTAGTGTTAGGGTTAGGGTTAGGGGGAGGGTTAGGGTTGGGGTGAGGGTGAGGGTTAGGGTGAGGGTTAGGGCAAAGCAGGTGATTCTCTGAACCTCTGGGGCCTCAGTCTGCTATGGTCAGTGTGACACTGGCCCTGTCTGTGGACAAGGGACTCATGGACAGAGGCCCGTGGGAGTGTGCAGAACTGAGCCCAGCCCTGGGGGCCACTCCCTGCTGGCCAGCAGCTGTCGCTCACAGCTGTGTATGTGCAGGAAGCCTGCGGGGTCCCCTGTTGGGTGGAGGTGACAATGGGCACATTGTAATGGTAACTTCACTAACACGCCTCTAAGACACCTTATCTCCTTGCACCCTCTCTGTGCCCGGGGGCCAGGCCTGCTGGCCTTCTGTGGAGGAAACTGAGGCTCGGACAGGTGGAGTGACTTCTGAGGCTCCCGGCCAACAGGAGGGCCTAGCTCTGTCCCAAAGCCCGCCTTTCCCACAACTCCCCATCCCACTGGTGTGTAAATGAGGGTGAAAGGGGGGTGGCAGGACAGGACGTGTCCCCAGGACATGCAGCGGAGACTGCGCTGGGATCCCTGGAGCCCCACCACCCATGTGGAGAGCCGGGCTCCGAGCCAGCAGAGCTCTCCCTGCCCAGAACACGAGTGTCCACCTCCCCTGGACCCGGGCAGCCACCTACCTGCATCCCAGGGGCCTCCAGTGAATACTCAGAGAGCACATATGTGCACATGCATCCTACAGACCACACACATGCAATACAATTTGCACAAATGCACAAAACACACAACATGCACGTGTGCTGCATGCACGTCACACACCACGTGTGCACACAGAGAGGTGCACATACATATGTACACACACATACACACCACCAGCTGCATGTCACATACACCTCTGCACACACATGCACAGGTAACACACACCAGCCCCAGAGGCTGTCTGAAGCCGCCACTCATTTCCACACGCAGCGCGTGGAGGCCGTAAGCGGGCTGGACAGGCGCTCCGATCCCCGCGGGGCGGGCGGGCGGGGTGGGGAGCGCTGGCCACAGGGAACAGGACAAGGTGGTAAGAAAGAAGGTTTTATTTCCGGTCCAAGAATTCATTACAAACTGTCAGGTTTAAAAATGTGAGAGCAACAACCGTCTTCGGTGGACAGTGGGGCGAGCGCTCGCCCCGCGGTGCCTCGGGACTCAGAGGCAGCGCGCTCCGTGCCCGCGGCCGGCCGGACGCAGAGGGACAGGCCCGCGCGGGGCCCCTGCTCCTGACCGCGCCTTCCAGCCCCTTCGCAGCTGGTGCAGCCGGGCCCCCAGGCTGCCCACAGGGAGGTGTCCGGGCCCTGCCCCGCCCGCCCTGCCGACCATCCGTCCGTCCAGGACGCAGCTGGGGTGGGGTGAGCGGAAGGGCGGTCCGGAGTCAGGAGAGCCAGCCCCACAGTCCCTGCGCCTCCCGAGCCTCAGTTTCCTCCCACAGGACAGGCCGCCTGTGGCTGTGGGTGTGGGTCCGGGTCCGAGGAGGCGGGACACGGACGCACCGAGGCTGTCTCGGGTCCACGTTCCCGGGGCGGGACGCGCGAACGGAGCTGGCGGGAAGGACTTCACTTCCGCGGGCGGGGACTGCGCGGCGCGGGCGGGGACCGAGCGGGCAGCAGGCGAGGGGGCGGGGCGGCGCCTCTGGGCCGAGCAGGACCAGGCCTGGGGCCCCGCCCACCGCACGCACGACCCCGCCCACTCCTACCGGCCCCGCCCACCGCACGCACGACCCCGCCCACTCCTACCGGCCCCGCCCACCGCACGCACGACCCCGCCCACTCCTACCGACCCCGCCCATCTCTCGCACGACCCCGCCCACTCCTACCGGCCCCGCCCACCGCCCCGCCCCCTCCGCTGGAAGCGCTACAAGGCGCTTCCTGCAGCGCCAGGTGGGACCGCCCGGTCCCGCGGGTCCCCAGCGGCTGCAGCACCCCCTTGCGGCCCGACGCCCCGCAGGCCGCCCTGGGCTGGTCGCCCTCCCCGCCTCGCCTGCTCAGGGAGGGGCGTTTACCTTGAGGCCCCCGCAGGCCGGACACGGGGCAAAGAGAGCCGGAGGGGGCCCCGCGGACGCCGGGCCACTCGGGTCCCCGGCCGCGCTGTCGGGGGCGCGGTCCCGGGGCGCCTGGCGCAGGCTGCGGGGCGTGTCGTAGTGCGGCCGCGGGGCGCCGGGCACCTGGTACTCGGCGGGCCCGGGCGGGCAGGCGCACAGGCGGGGCTCGGGCGCCAGGCTGAGCTGCGAGCCGCACTCGTCGCCCGCGCGCCACACGTCCAGGCTGCTCCCCGCGCAGGACGAGCAGCTGCCCGAGTAGGAGGAGTGGCTGCCCGTGGCGATGCCGCTGTCCGAGGAGCCCTGGCGGCCCACCTCCCGCAGCTGCCGCGGCCGCACGGGCCCGGGGGGCGGCCTCGAGGCGCCCGGCGCGGCCTCCCCGCGGCCCGAAGCCGCCAGCCCGGGCCCCTCCCGCGATGCGCCGGCGGAGGACGAGGACGGCTCCGGCCACGCGGCGAGCCGACCGCCGGCGCTGACGTCCGAGTGGCTGGCCTCCGACGAGGAGCTGGACAGGCTGCGGTCGTCCCCTGAGGCGGAGGGAGCGGCGCTGGGCGCTGGCAGCCGGACTTCCCCGGCCCGTCCTCTTCCCCGCGCCCCGCGCCCGGAGCCCGTTGGCTGGGGCCGGGGCCTGGCGGCCGCCCGCTGTCCCCCGGGCCCGCCCGCCTCCCGCAGCCCGCGGGCCGTACCTCCGCTGCCCGGCCGGCCGCCGTGGGAGAGGAGGCTGAGCCGCTTCTCCAGCTGCAGGGCCTCCAGGGCCTCCTGGGCCACGCGCTCCTCCGCGGCGGCGGCTCCCCCGGCGCCGGCGTCTGCGGCAGAGGAACCGCGAGAGGCAGCCCCAGCCTCGGCCCCGGGACCCTCCGCCACGGCCCACGCCGCCCAGGACGCCAGGTGAGGCCGGCACCGCCAGGGCCAGGGCGCCGGTGCAGCCCCGCCGCCGGCCACGCCCCGCCCCGCCCCGTTCCGCCCTGGGCTGCACCGCGGGACGGAGCCAGCGGAGGGCGCTGCGGGCCCAGCGGAGCCGGCAGAGCCTCGGGCCCTGGACTCGGACGAAGGGACCCAGGCCACAGGGGACGGGACACAGGTGCGGCCCAGGGTGCAGCCCCGCCCACCGTCCCTGCGACCTCGGGCGGCCAGCGCTGCTCAGAGGTCCTGGGAGGCCCGTCGGGGTCAGGGCTGCTGCTGACCTCACTGTCCACACTGTCCCGGCCAGAAGGGGGCCCGGTGTCCTCCCGGAAGCCTGTGCCCGGGCCCGGTGGAGCGGGGATGGGGCAGAGGCCGAGGGACGCTCCCGCCGGGGCCGCTCCCCACGCACCTGGGAGAACCGGCCGCAGCCCAGAGGGGCCCTTGCTCGGGCAGATGCCCCGGACGATGCAGTCGAACAGGAAGCTGATCCGCTCCCCCTCGGCCGAGGACAGGAAGAAGACTCCGGCCCCTGCGAGACAGCCCGTCAGCCTGGCCCCCACAGTGGGCGGCACCCTGCGGGAGCAGGGTCCAGGGCGGCTGGGGCTGGAGGAGGGAACCCTGAGCAGAGCCAGGAGACCCCTGTCAGGAGCATCCCCTGTACCCGCGCCCCCTCCATGAGTCTCACAGCTCCATCGCCCTGGTCCTGGTCCGGGGATCAGCCGCACCCCTGCGTGCACCCCTCCTGTGTGACAGGAATGGGGGGGGAGGGGCTGCCCTGTGGGCACAGGGGCTCCAGAGGCTGCACCGGGAGCCCAGCAGCCCCCTCACATCTCCGAGTTCCTCTGGGGGGCAGGCAGGGCTGCCTGGAGCAGAGTCCACCCCAGGAGGGGCAGTGACCAGGCTATGCTGGGCTCCACACCTGTCCCCTTACCCGGAGTCCTGAGTGGTGAGGAGGTGCTGGCCTGCGCATTGAAGAATCCACCTCCCTGCCCACCAGCCAGCGCCTCCCCGCCCCGCAGTGCCCGGCCCTGTGCACAGGTGCAGGCTGTGGGCCTGTGGGCTCCCTCCCGGCAAAGGAAGGGCCCAGAGGGGATCCCGGCCCCAGGGGTGGACAGAGGGGGCACCTGGGCAGAAGGGGCGCCTGGGGCAGAGGGGATGCCTGGGAAGAGGGGGCGCCTGGGCAGTGGGGGGCAGTTGGGCAGAGGGGGCAGTTGGGCAGGGGTCCACCTGGGTAGAAGGGGCACCTAGGCAGAGGGTGCCTGGGAAGAGGGGGTGCCTGGGAAGAAGGGGTGCCTGGGGTCTGCTGCTGAGGTGGTGCCAGGGCAGAGGGCAGGCAGGGTGAGCCAGCGGCCACCAGGGTGAATGGAACCCTTCCCTGAAACTGAATGGGCTGGGCGGCTGGTGGCCTCAGCGCACAGGAATGCCCGCAGCCCAGGCCTCGGCCGCTGCCCAGAGAAGGGCACGTGCTCCAGAGGGGAAGGTCCCTGGCGCCCCGGGCAGCCCCATGCCTGGCAGTGCCAGGGCGCTGTCCAACGGGCCTGGCACAGGGGTCAGTGCCCTGGGTCCGATGCAAGGCCCCAACCTGTGACCTGCTGCTGCAGAGACGGGAAAGTTGAGGCCCAGAGGGGCCGAGAGGTGGGCTCAAGCCAGGACCCCCACCGGGACCCCCCAGGCCCAACGCTGCCCCGCCCGCTGCGCCCACCAAGGCCCAGGCCTCTAATCCAAGCTCCAGGCAGCTGGCAGCCGCAGGGCACAGTCAGTCCCCCGACTATAAAAAACCACATTACCGGGGAGCGCATTCCTCTGCGTCTGCCAGCGCCCCGCTGCGGGCCAGGCGGCTGCTGGGCCGAGGCTCCTGGACAGGCGCCCGGGGTGCGCTCCCTGACCTCTCGCTGGCCCTCCAGGCGCCGGCCCCGCTGCCCACAGCCTCCCGGGGGGAGGGGCGCTCCTGACCACAGAAGCTGCTGGAAGCGGAGCTGCCTGAGGGCCTGGGAGGCTGGGCAGACCCCGAGGCCTGGGCCCCACACCCCAGTGGGTACAGTGCGACCCGGGGACAGAGCAGGAAAGGCAAGCGGGAGGCGAGGGCGGAGGGATCTGCAGATGGTCACACCGTCCCGGGACCCTGGGCCGAATGGGATGCCCCCAACTTGGAGGAGAGGGGAGGCCGCCGGCCGGGGCTGCCTCTGCGGGAGGGAACCGAGGATGCAGAGTTGGCACCCAGCGCCCAGGAACGGGACTCTGCAGGGCAGGTGCTCGCCCCTGGCAGGGTGTTCCTGTGCCACCTGGGCGCCGCGCCCTCGGGACACTCACCCCAGCATTGCGCTGGGTGGCACCACACAGGGACCGCTGCAGGAAGCCAGCCCAGCCTCCCCACCCCAGAGCGAGAGCCGCAGGTCGAGGCAAGTGCAGCCGCTGATCAGAAGTGACAGCCTCAGAGCCGGACCCTGACCCCCTGACCGGCTCCTGTCCTCTGACCTTGACTCACCAACGTCGGAGTCGGGGGCTGTGGCCCAGACTGCCCAGGCCCCTGCACTAGATGGGCTGGCACTCGGGAGGGGCTCCAGGCTGCACCCCTACCCTGGGACCCTCACCTCACCCCTCCTCACACCCTGCTGCCCCCCCACCCCCTTCAATTACCACCTGGTTAAGGGGCCAGGGACCCACAGGGCCCTCCCCCCACAGCTGCTGGGCTGGCACCTCCTCAGGCCCTGCCTCCCCCATCTGCACCGGGGCCCAGGTGCCACCTCACACGTCTGCTGGGGGCTCCCTGAGACCTGGAAACCCTAGCCCTGGCCAGGCGCATGGGCTCCTCTGGGTGAAAGGGAGAAGGGGCTTCAGGCCCCCGGCAGCGGCAGCTGCCACCCCAAGGCCACAGAAAGGCCACATCCCCCAGGAGCCGTGCCCACACCCGCCAGCCATGCCAGCCAGGCCTCGGCGCAGCCCCGAAGGCAGCTCAGAGTCCCCGAGGCCCAGGTCCACCCCGCAGCTGCCAGGCCTCACACCCTCCCGCTCCCCTCCCAGACCTGCCCTGGAGCTGGCCTGGGCTCCTCTGGGGCTGGGCAGGCCTCCCCCCTCCCTGCCTGGGGGCGGGGCGTCCCAAGGAGCCCTGGTCCCTGTGTGAGAGGGCCCCCCACATCCGTCCATTCTTTTCATTTAATCTGAACTCGAGCTCCGAAACAGCGGCCTCAGCCGCAGGGCCATCCTGTGACCCGAAGGCCCGGCCCCCGTCCCCCTGCAGCTTCCGTTCCCCGCAGGAGCCTGTCCCCAGGGTCGGATCAGCACCACGCGCCCTGGCCCGGTCCCCAGCAGCCGGCGAGCGGTGTGACCTTGGGCCCAGGCCAGGGGGAGGCGGGGCCAGGCCGCGGGCGCGGACTTACAGTAGCCACACCTGGTCCCGCCTTCCAAGATGAACCCGTGGGGCACGGCCCCATAGCGCCTGAGGTCCGACAGCTTCCACTGCCCTGCGACGGCCGGGGGGACGTCCCTGGCCACGACCAGCATGTCGTTGCAGAGATGGAGGGTGGCAGGGCCGCTCTCCAGCTTGGTGCCCGGAGCCACCGTCACAGGGAACCTATGCACTGAGCCGGGCAGGGAGAGGGCAATCAGCAGGGGCAGAGGGAAGGGCAGAGGGCAGCACCAGCCCCAGTGGCTGCCCTCACCTCCCTGGTCTTCCAGTCAGGCAAGCTCTCAGAGCGGCTGCCCCCCCATTCCTGCCACCCACAGCCAGGCTTGGCTCGGGGTGGCTCCTCACAGAACCTCCCTCAGGAAGCAGCCCCGTGCAGCCCATTTCACAGACAGGGAAACTGAGGCTCTGGGAGTTGGTGCAGCGCCCGGACTGCCTCTCAGCCATAGCCGCCCGGCGACAGGGGCCTCCCCTCTCTGGTTAGGCGTCTCTGTAGCTGAGCACACAATCCCACCTCGGAAAGGGGTGCATCCGTGGGGGACTGGTCCCCAGGGAGGGTGACAGCAGCCTGCAGGGCCCTGTGTCCTCTCCGCCCCCTGAGCCCACTACGACTGACACCCAGGGCCCCCACCCCTGCCCAGCCCCCAGACACCCCCACTCCGCGCCCTGCCGTCCCCAAGGATGGAGGCTGACCCAGGCCCTGGCCTGGGCCACTCACCCTCGCCGAGGGCGTAGCGGATGCGGGCGTCCCAGGCGCACATGGCCTCCCGGCTGTCGAAGCCCAGCATGACGGCCTGCGACAGGCAGATGATGGCCAGCGTGTGGGCCAGGCCCTCGTAGGCCAGGCCGGGCTCCAGGCCGCAGATGTCCTCCAGCGTCAGGCTGCTGCGCTCCCGCAGGCCCTTGGCGCGCTCCGCCCGGTCCCTGTAGGCCAGCATCAGCAGGCAGTCTGCGGGGGGCGGGCGGGGCGTCAGGGCGCCAGCCAGCACCCGCCCAGGGAGTCCTGGGCTCACGGGGTGACCCCGAGCAAGCCACTTAGCCATTCCGCCTCCGTGTGCTGGGTTCCCCCAGCTGTTACCCCAACAGGAAAGCCGGCAGCTGCCTAGCAGGGTGGGGGCTGGAGTATCAATGCTCAACCACTGAGCCACAAACGCCGATGCACCTCCAAGTGGCCCCAGAAAACCCTGCCTCAAGCGCATCCTTCCCCCCACCCCCTAGTCTTTGCTTGGGCGCTGCGTTCCATTTAAGTGGGGGGCACCCCGAATCCTGCAGGAAAGTGCGAGACATCCCTGACCTGCAGCACCAACCCCACGTGGGCGGACACTGCCCCTGCCCCTGCTGCTGCCCCTGCCGCTGCCCCTGCCGCTGCCCCTGCTCCCTGCTCCCTGCTCCCTGCTTCCTGTTCCTGCCCCTGGCCCTGCCCCTGCCCCTGCTGCTGCCCCTGCCAGGAATGAGCCATGGTGCTGGCTGGCTCTTGCCCGGTCCGGCCAGAACCTCGGTCCCAGCCTCAAAGCAACGGGGCCTGAGCAACATTGAGGCCACCGCCCACCCGCGGACTCTGTCCCTGCTGTGCACCTCCGCCTGTGGGGTGACAGCAGGTGGCTGTCCCCGCAAACCCACGCTTACAACCTCACGGTGGGGACGGTGCTGGCGCCTCACCTCCTGTTTAAGACCTGACCACTGTGTTTAGATGCTTCCATCAGAAAAATGCAAACATTTCCCATTTTGAGAAAAAAGAAAGCAGTCAGAACCCATCAGAGGTTCCAGCATGTTCTCTCCCAAGTGTGGCCCAGAAGAGGCAGCAGCCAGCCCAGAGGTCAGCCACACAGGCAGCATGACAGGCGCGTGTCCATGGAAATGTCCCCAGAGCCCAGAGAAGTAAGGACGGGAGCAGTGACCGCAGGAAGGCCAGCAGGGGACCGTGGGGAGGATCCCCCTGGGTGGGGACGGGGCGGGCCAGGGGGAAGCACAGGGCAGGCAGCTGCCGGGGAGCAAGCGGGGACAGCCTCCCTCCCCTCCCACTGAGCACTGGGAGCCTCTCTGTCCATCTGAGACATGGGCACCACCAGCCCCGGGAGCCGAGGCCCTGACTGGGCCACCAGCCACACGGGAGCCCTCGGAATCGCCACCCCACAGGCGAGCACGGGCTAGCAGGTCCCTGAACACAGGGAAGGGTGCAGCCTGCCCAAGTGGCCTGCCCCAGGCTCTGCCCGCCCCAGCCCTGCGGGGAGGGGGCAGTAGGGGGACTGGCACTCGGGGTGGGAAAGGCAAAGGGCCCTGCCCCGGTCGGGACCCTGAAAGTCCCTCACTGGTCCCCTGGGGGCCCACTGCCACCTTCCCGCCCCCCCCCCCACCCGCCCGCTCTGCCCCACAGCCTCCCTGCCTCCCCTCAGCCCTCCTTCTGCTCAGGGCAACTGGGGACCCAGGGAACAGCCCAGCAGTCAGGCACTGAGCAGGACAAGAGAAGCCTTGAGGGAGGGCGATGGGGTAGGGACAGGCACTGATGGCAGCGAGGGCAGCGCACCTGGGCTCAGGGTCAGAGAACAGACTTGGACTTCTGAGTGATGGAAGGAGCCAGCCCAGCAGCCCCACACGGAACAGCATGGTGTTGGAGGGAATCACCTGTGCAAAGGCTCAGAGGCAGGGACCCAGAGGGCTGGGCCTGCATGAGGGGGAGGGGGAAGAGTGGTCCCAGATCAGGCATTTAGGTTGGGGTGGGGGGCGGTTGAGAGGCAGGCCTAGAGCCTCATTCCAATGCCCCAGGGAGCCTGCGGGCTCTAAGCCAAGGGGCCTGGCCTGGCCACGTGTGGAGAAGGGACACGGGTGACCACAGAGCCTCCAGCTCCGGCAGCTGCTCGGGAGACAGGCGCTGGCTGGGCCGCCTATGGTCACCACGGCAACAGGTCCAGGGAGCCTCTCTCACAGGCCCTCCTGGAGGTGGGATGAAGGAGAGGAAGAGGAAGGGATGCTGGGGCCAGTGGGGCGGGGGCTGAGCTGGGGTGCCGTCCCAGACACGTGAGCCAGAGAGGCTGTAGGGCGCAGGCGGCGTGCCCCCAGCAGCTGAATGTAAAAATAACCGTGGAGTCATGAGCACGCAAAGGCCTCTGCAGCAGGAGCGGGGCCTCTGGGAGAGCAGAGGCCCCCAACCCCGTGGGGGCGGGCTCCGCAGCGCAGACCAGAGCCTGGAGCTGCGGGAGATGGAGGTCCACACGCGGACGAGGCCGGAGCCGGCACAGGGGCCCGAGGAGCAGCAGCTGGATCTGCCCTGAGAGGTCACAGTGACCTTGAGACAGTGTCTTTGCGAGAGCGGCTGCTGGAGCCTGGGGACCTGCTGATGGTGGGTGCAGGCAGGAGGTGGGGAGCGTGGGCTTGGGGGCCACTGGCCGGGCTGGTCTGCAGGTGCCGCACAGGCCCACTCACTAGCTGGTGCAGGAAGGATGAGGTTCAGGCTGTGCACCTGGGTGTGGAGGGCACTCGGGCTCACACAGGCATTGGGGGCACACAGGCTCCGGGTGCCCCCCTCACCCCCGTCTGGGCAAGAAGCACCCCATGTGAGCAGAGCCAAATCTGAGCGGAGGGCCCCGGCTGCACCCACACCGTCCAGGCTGCCTGCCTGGCCAGGACCCACATGACACGCCCATTTCTGTGGGCACAGAGTATCCAAGGCCAGGAGACCCTCCGCTCACCACCGGCCGGACCCACCCGCAGCGCCGACCCCCCGGAGGCCCTGGGGGGCTCCGTCCCGAGCAACTGTGTAGCCGAGGTGCTGCCAAGAGTAGCAGAGCTCTCAGCCCCTCACCCAGCAGGTCCCACCCACCCTGGCAGGCTGCCCGAGAGGCGAGGCTGTTCGGGCACCCACCTCAGCACTGACCCCAGGGGACAGGGCAGCCTGCCTCGGGGCAGCGGGGCTGGGTGAGGGCCGGGGGCTGGGGGCCGGGGGCTGGGGGCCGGGGGCAGGGGGCAGGCTAATGCCTGTAATAATGCCCAGGGCCCTGCCAGCACCAGACAAGGTCCCTCCTGGAGGCTTCTCTGGGCTGGAGGAAGCCCCCAGGGCACCGCACAGGACCAGCTAAGAGGGACCCCTGACCGTAGTGGGGCACCCAAGGCTCCGCTCCTAAGCGCCTCATCCCCAGGCTGCACCCTCCTGCTGCATGAAACACCCCCTCCCACCATCCTGAGCCTCAGCCTGGAGGAAGGGAGACGCTGCCCCAGAGGGACCAGGCGCGCATCCCCTGCCAGGACGGAGGCTGAGGCCAGGGACACGCCCGAAGCGTTGGGGCCACGCCTGCGCCTGCTTCCCTAGGTGCGGCCCTTCCTCGCCCAGCGACAAGGCAAGGTGCCCTTTGCGCCCCCACACCCTGCCGCCTCAGTGTCCGCCGGGCCCTCCTGGGACAAACTCTTGTCTACGACTCGACTCCAGGGCAAGGCTGACCCCCTCCTTCCCAGGCCCCCCTTGTCGCCTCACGAGGATCTGGGGGGCTCAGCTGTGAAGCCCTCAGGGATGGAACCTGCTCCCCGCACCCGAGCCCCTGGGGGAGCTGGTCTTCAGGGCAGGCAGGGAGGGGGTTCCCGGATGGTCACAGCCCCAGCACCCAGCACATGGGGGGGCAAGACCGCGTGCAGGGGGCTCAGGTGCCTGCAGTCCTCACGCCTGACAGGTGGCCTCACCCAGAGGGGAGGCCCTGGCCCCCAGGCCCCGAGTGCCCCGCCCGCTCCTCGGCGGCCCTGCCCTTGGGCTCCTCGCTCTCCCGCGGTGGCTGCTCCCTGCCGCTCTGGCCCTGGGGACACTGGAGCTCCATGGTTCTGCCCTCTTTGGGGGCCCATACACTCCCCCTGCACCCCCAGATCCAAGTTCACTCTCAGACAGTTGACACTGGCATGAAGGACACCACGGGCTAAAATCACCGTCCCCCCCAAGACCAACCTCAGAGCTGCTCTCCCAGGGGGACCCCGTAGGTCTGCACGGTCCCAGCTCACCACAGCTGGCTGAAGCCCTTCACCAGCACACGGGCCTGTGCCTGCCCTCAGCCTGGTGGGCTCTCGGGTCCCTGCCTGCCAGGCCCCTGTCTCCCCACCCTCACGCCCTCCCGGGACTGAACCGGGCACCAGGTCAGGGGCCACAGGAGAAGCTCGAGGCCCTCTCGCAGGGGACCAGGCCCCAGAGGGGCGGCGAGGCCGCAGGGAGTGAGTGGTCCAGCCAAGAGCGGGCCTTGCGCTGCAGGTGCCCGGAGCAGGCTCTGCGGGACGGACGGAGGAGCAGGGCACCCCACACTCTCTCTGGGAGGCGACAGGCCCGAGGCTCCCGGAAGACTGCAGCAGCCCCACTGTGTAGGGTGCGCACCCAGCATCCCACACAGAGCCCGTCGGGGCGGCTCCGGGCACCTGTCTCGCCAGCAGCTGCAGCGGCGCCAGCTTCCCAATGGCCCCGTCACTGCTGAAGAGGAAGGCGCCGCCGGTGGGGAAGCGGGGGCCACTCTCTCCCCCAGGAGGGCTGTGCCCCCCACCCCGTGACCACTGTTCTCGGAGGCAGCCCTGCTCCGCCTGGGGCAGGTGGGGGGCCAGGCCCTCGGTCGGTCTAATTCCGTGGGTCCCTGGGGGTG
Source organism: Murina feae (assembly GCA_004026665.1). Classification (NCBI taxonomy): domain Eukaryota; kingdom Metazoa; phylum Chordata; class Mammalia; order Chiroptera; family Vespertilionidae; genus Murina; species Murina feae. Next base: position 54,686 of record PVJC01003995.1, on the reverse strand, counting down.
GGGAGGGCAGCCCGGCTCCCACTCGCACCCCCTCCAGCGCAGCCTGCCTCCCAGAAATGGGGTTCTCGCCCGGGCCCTGGGGCTGCCCCTGGGCTCAGCCCCGCACCGGCCATGGTGGGTCCGTCCCGGCGGCGGAGGCCAGGCCACCACGCTCTCCGGTTACAGCCTCAGCCCCGGAGCCGCCGGCTATTTCGGGCGAGCTGGCCGCCCAGTGCAGGAGGCCACCGCGCCCGCCCGCGCCCCGCGCCCCGCCCGCCCGGCCGCTCACCTGCCACCGGTGACGGCTTGCGCAGCACCAGCCACCTGCTCTTCCACTGCGGGGACAGAGGGCGTGAGCGGCCGCCCGCGCCCGCCCGCCCGCCGCCCGCCGCGCCCGCACCTTCTTGCCGTCCCGCAGCTTGACCTGGCCCTCCACCAGCGCCGCCTCGGTCATCTTGTCATGGTTCCCGCCGCCGGCGCGGGGTCACTTTCACAGCGGCTCGCCGGCGGCGGGCGGGGCGGGGCCTCAGCGGGGCGCCTTCCCGGCTCCGCCCGCAGCCCGCGCAGAACCGGGCTGGGTGCTGTGCCTGGGTGCTGCTTCCTCTCCCCAGGCAGAGCAAACCCTACAAAAGGGGCTCCTCTGTCCACGCCCCCCCATTTCCGAGTTCATCCCCCACCAGCCTGGCCGCCCAGCACCCAGGGCCGTCCCCAGGCGCCCTGACTACACACTGACTTCGGGGCGACTCAGCCCAGCCCTTCAGTCCCCTCTCCTCCCCCTCGGAGGTCGCCCCCCTCCACAGCGGGCGGCAGTTCAGTGCAGCCCGGGACGGTGGCCCCCGAGCTGTGCTGCTCTGTACCAGCCGCAGGGAGGCCCTTTGTAGGGTGTGGGAGGGAGTGTGTGGGGGGGCTGGGCCCAGGATTCCTCACCTCCACCTGTAGCTCTAGCTCAGAGGTTCTGGGTTCCCTAGGAACCCAGGTGGGAGGGCTACACCGGCGTCAGCCAGCCCCCACATCGGACCCCAGGAGCATCTAAGGTAAGTGGGCGAGGCAGAGGTGGGGGCGCCCCAGAGAAGCCATGAGAATGTGGGCTCCACTGGAGGTCCCCTCAAGAGCTAATGCTCTGGCAGATGAGAGGGGAGAGGTGGTGTCCTGTTACCCCCTGGGGCACAGGGTCTCTACACTGTCCAGGTCCTTCAGGCTGCGTCCTGCCCCCCACAGAGCAGGAAGTGACATGCAGAGCACAGTCGGCCTCGCCCTGTCTGACCCGAGTGGCTGAGCCTGGACTGGGTGGGAGGGTGGCTGGGTGCAGAGAGCCAGGCCTCCCACTCGGGGCCCCCTCCCTACCGACCTGGGGGTCTGAGAGGGCAGGTCCCTGGTGAGCCACCAGCCGGAAGTTGATGCCCTGGGATGTCTTGTCAGGGCCGAGGTAGAGCAGGGCTGGGGAGCAGTTCGAGGGCCCTGCACCCCTCCCCCCATCACCTGCATGGCTACCCGCCGTCTTTCCCACAGCAGCTGCCCCGCACAGAGGCCCATTCATGCGCCCACACGTCTCAGGCCCCAGGGGCTGGCTCTGGACAGCTGGCCTGGGCGGGGTGGGGGCTGGGGGCTGTGGCCACCGCCACATCCGCCACCCCAGGCGCCTGTCACTTGGTCATCCTTGCCGGGAGGGACGTGCCTGCATTCTTGAGGGCTGGCCCTGGCCCAGCTCCCACCACGCCTGGTGCTGCACCTGCTCCGGGACCAGCCAGGGAAATTGGGGCTCAGCCGGGAGAGTCCCCTCCCGTCCAGGGCTGCAGGGCTGCTGAAAGGCAGGAGCCTCGGCCGGCTCCCACTCCGGACGCCGCTCCTCGGATCCTGCTGCAGACCCTGTGTGTGTCCCCCAGTTCCTGTGTGAAGTCCAGCCCTTTGTGTGCTGGTGTCAGGAGGAGCGGCCTTGGCAGGTGAGCAGGTCACAGGGTGGAGCCCCCAGGGCGGGATTAGAGACACCTGAGGACACAGCAAGCAGGTGGCCATCTGCACACCTGGAAGCGAGCCCTCCCAGAGCCAGGCCTTGAGCTCATGCTGAGGTTGGTATAGCCTTGAGGACAGACACCGAAGAGCACGAGGAAGGAAATTATGGGTCTCAGTCAGAAACACAAATGTCAAATCCTGAACAGAAACTAAGCAAATCTGAGAAGAGCGAATAAAGAATAGTGTGACCAACAGCCAGGGTCCTCGCAGGCCGGCATGACAGAGGACCCGTCGGATGGGTTTATTCACAAAGCGTCATTGTGGGGGGGCCCGGGGCACTCTGCAGCCCTGGCTCCTTCAGACCAAGGGGTGGGGGTGGGGGTGCGCCACCGCAACTGTCCAGAGCCATGTGCCTGTGTGGGGAGTGACCGTTGGTGTGGGGTCTGGGATGCCGGTGTGCTCAGCCATTGTAACAAAGCACCACAGACTGGGGACTTAGGCAGCGGACACAGCGTCTCACCGTTTGGGCAGAGGTCCCGGATGAGGTGTCCACGGGAGGGGAGAGGAGAAGCTGCTCAGGCCCATCCTTGGCTGCAAATGGCCGCCTCCCCAGGTGGCACATCACATGGCTTCCTTCCCTGTGGTCTGGCCCACGCGCCCTCTCTTACAAGGACACCTTGTGTCGGGCCAGGGCCACCCTGACTCGTGCTAACCTGGTCACTCTGTGAAGGTCTTCTCTCCAAACAGAGTCACATTCTGAGGTCCTCACGCCAACACACGGGTTTTAGGGTACAACCTGTAACACTGAGGTGACCTCAGAAGGAGGGAGCCAGGGACATCAATACTCCATCTCACTGCTCCTTCTCGGACCACCTGCTGGGCTCCGAGGCCCCACCATAACCCACTGGGCACAGAGTTCATCCATCAGCCTGCGAGACCAGCCTCCTGGCTGGGACAAGCCTGGGGCGGGGCTCACGGAAGTGCCTGGTTCACACGCTGACTCAGCAGTTCACTCAGGAATGCAAAGCTGGCTTGACCCCAGACAGTCTATAAATGCGAGTCACCTCTGTAACGGGGCCGGGGAGGGGGGTCAGAGAGGGCTCATTCAGGGGAGGTGTGTGTAGGCCTGGGCTTGTGGAGGGAGGCTGGCGGGGGCAGCGGGCCAGGCTGGGCGAGCTGTGTTCTTGGGAGCAGGTTTATTGCCAGCAGCAGGGAATGGCAAGGAGGCAGCATGTCCCAGGGGCGGGGTCTCAGGAGGTGTCTGCAGGCCGCTTAGGGGGCCGAATCCGGTCGTTGATCCAGTTCACGTAATTGGCCACGCGGGTATAGACACCGGGCTTGTTGAGCCGCCCGCAGCCGTCACCCCAGCTGATGATGCCATACAGGTAGGCCACGCCGTTCTTCTCACAGACCAGGGGGCCGCCCGAGTCTCCCTGCAGCAGAGCTGCCTGTCAGAGCCGGGCCAGCTCAGGAGGCCTGGCTCAGCTCCTCGGCACCCGGAAACAGCCCCCCGCCCCGGCTACATCTGAGTTGTGTGACCTGGGAAGAGTGATGGGCCTCTCTGGGCCTCAGTTTCCCCATCTATAATGCCTCAGCCTTGCACACACAGGTCCGGCCTGGCTGAGTGTGGGCTGCTGGGACTGGCTGATGGGAGAGCCCACGGTGAGAGCTCTGGGGGAAGAGGCTGGCCTTTGGGGTCACATGGCCAAGCCCCGCCCTCGACGGACAGCTGAGCTGTCTGGCTTTGTGACCTGCCCTTCCCTGGGCCTCAGGGTCCCCATCTGTGTGAGGGGTGTCTCTGCCCCTCCAGCAGTGGTGGGGAACAGGGATGGGGGGCACATGTGCTGTCTGCCTTGGCCCCCGCTGGCCCTGCGGGCTGGCCTGCTTCCCCAGGGCATGCAGGTCTGAGGCTGGCTCACCTGGCAGGCATCAGACTTGCAGTCGAAGTAGCCGGCACACAGCATGTTGGGGCTGATGTCGGCCCCGTACACCTCGGGGCTGCTGCACTTGTGGTCGGCCACCAGAGGCACCAGCGCCTCCCGCAGGGAGCTGGAGTAGCCACTCACGTCTGTGGGCAGGGACATGTGTGTCCGGGTGGGCACTGCTCCCTGGGCACCAACCACACTGCCAGCTGCCCCCACCACCACGCACTCTCATCCTGGTGGCCCCAGCCCGCGATCTGGCACTTGTGTCCGGCGGGGAAGGGGCTGCTGGGCTCAGGCAGGCAGATGGGCTGGACGAACTGGGAGCGGACGGCACAGCGGTCCCCCTTCTTCCTCAGCCGGATGAGGACTGGGCGGGAGAGAGGCCATGGTCAGCGGGGTGGGGGTCCCTGACGGGTACAGCAAGGCCGCTGAGTCACATCAGGTGTGCCCTGCAGGGCGGAGGCTGTGACAGGAAGACCCAGAGGGGGCAGGAAAGCCAGGCCAGGCCCCTCCCCAGGCCTCTGTCCCTCCGTCCACCCGTCCTCACATTCGCAGACCTGAGGATGCCCCCAGGGTTCTCCGGGTGCCCACCTGCCCTCTCCTGGCTGCACCCCGCCTGCTCTGAGCCTCACCGAGGTCATGGTCACTGGGGTTGAACACCGAGTACAGCGGGTACGGGATGTACTTCTCGATGCCAAACACCTGTGTCACGTCCGTCGTCAGGTTGAAGAAGTGCTGGCCCAGGACCACAGAGACACTCTCCCTTGGGGGACTGTTGGGGGGGGACATCAGGGCTCCGGCCTCCTCTTGGGCCCTGAGGTTGGCTGTCCCTGCCCCCATGGGGCCAAGCATCCCACACACAGCCCCTTGGCCGGCTCGCTGGCCCTGTCAGCGCTTCTGCTCCCGTCTGCTGTGTATGGGGGTCCCTCTGGCTCTGCTTACCCCCCCCCCCGCCCCCCACGCCCGGCAATCAGCGCCCCGCCCCCTTGCTCAGCGTGGGCACCCGGGGAACTCAAGCCTCAAGGGGAGGGGAGCCCAGCTCTGTCTTGGGTCCGAGTCTGAGCCACGCCCTCCACCTCCTGCCTTCTTTCCTGACCACTAAGGCCCGTCCCACACGCAGCCTCGCGCTGGGGTCCCCGCTGACACCAAGTTTGCCCCCCTCCCGCTCTCACCCTCCCCCCGCCTCCTGACCCTCCGTCCCACACTCAGGGTCCCGTTTCCCAGCCCAGCCCAGCGCCTGCGGAGGTGATGGGTCAGCACAGGACTTGTGCCCCAAACCGCCCCCACCACGCTGCAGTCCCGGGTGGCCGCGGGGGGCACTGTCAAGCCCCGTCTTCCCTGGCTCCTGACTCCTGAGCTGCCACTCAAGACAGTCCCGCCCCCAGGACCCCATACCTGCCCCCGCCGCGGGAGGAGCTCGCTCGTCCGCTCCCCGCCTCCCCCAACTGGGAGAGCGGTCGGCTCCACACTCCACACTCCCGAGCCGGCCCGCCCAGCGCCCAACTGCGCATGCCTGACTATCCCCCCGCCACCCCCCACCGCGCCCCAAGCATCTGACAGCCGAGCCTGGGCGCCAGGAGTGGGGTCTCTGCAGCCTCTGGGTCCCGCTGTGGCTGGGCGCCCATCCCACCTGAGGCGGAGGGCGGAGGGCAACTCGGCAGGAGCAGAGGCACCAAAGGATGGAGGTGGCGCGGGGGCGCGAGGACAGGCGGGGGGTGGGGAGGAGCGCAGTGGGGGAGGGAGGCTGGGCACGGTGGCTGGGTGGCTGGGTAGGGGCCGGGTAGGATCTGGGGCCAGCGCCCACCTGTGGGAGAAGCAGTGGGCGGCAGACACCACCCAGCAGGTGTGGACGAGGCTGCCCGCACAGAAGCTGTCCCCCACGTAGATGGCGGCCAACCAGGGGTGGGAGCCGGGCAGCGAGGACGAGCCCCCGATGATGCGCGGCCGGAGGAAGCTCCTCTTCTTGTGCCGCCGGCCGCAGGTCTGGCGCGCAGTGGGCGCGGCGGGCGCGGCCCCAGGAGTCGTCAGCAGGACCAGGTTGGGTGGGAGCTGGATTCTGGTGAGGGATTCTGGGGACACAGGCCACAGAGCCCCAGGCTGCACCCACCTGCCACCGTCCTCAGGCCCCTGGGTGTTCCCCCGCCCCCCTCCCAATCCTGGCAGCCCCTCTGGACGCGGGTCCAGGGCTGGCCCGGCTCTGCCTCCGGGCGCAGGACTCACGCTCTGAGCCTCGGCTTCCTCATCCATAGGAGGAGACCCAGCCCCAGGCTTTGGGGGCACCAGAGTGGCCTGCACACCTGGCAGGTGGTCGGGACCCCAGAGGCAAGGCCAGCACAGGCAGAGAGCACGGGGCAGGGCCAGAGGGGAGCTGCCCCCCCAGCGCCTGCCTTCAGGGCACCTGCTGGACTCCCCCCTGCTGTTCGCCCTGCTGCACACCACCCTGCATGGTCAGGGGCCTGGAGGCCTGGGGGCCGGCTGGCCTGCTGACTCCTGGACCAGCCCTGCCCCGGGAGCCCGTTCTCCCCTTCTCAGAGAGAAGAGGCCGGGAGCGGGAGTGGGAGTGGGAGTGGGAGTGCTCCCCCGCCCGCCCGCACGCACCACAGGCCGCCAGGCGGCAGTACTCCCAGGAGAGCGCTTGCTCCTTCACCACGTAGCACCAGGGCCGCTCGTCCTTGTCGGGGTTCCTGGGGGGCAGGGAGGGAGCGGGGGTGCTGTCACACTGCCCTCAGCGAAGGAAGTGGGGGTAGGGGTGTGGGGACCCCTTGCAAGGGGTCCTTCCCCCCACCCAGAGCAGCCTTGTTTGCTCTGATGGACACAGTGGCCTGGGGCCTGGGCCTGACCTCGTCTGGCGCTTCTCGCTGGGAAGAGCCTCCAAGCAGAAGGGCCAGGAGCTCTGTGCGCCTGACCGGAGGCTCCCAGGGCGGACCCTGCCCCCGGGTGCGGTGGCCGCAGGCCGGCAGTGCTCACCGGCAGTAGGCGTGGGGGCCCAGGCCGAGCAGGGCCGCGGCCCCCACCGAGTCCACGTGCAGCTCCTGGTAGAGCAGGTCAGAGTTCCAGGCCAGGCAGCTGAGGCCTGAGGCCGCCGTGCTGGCCACACCCCGGTACTCAGTGCCGTTCCCCACGAAGCAGCGCTGGGCGGGCTCTGTGGGCAGCAGCGGGGGTGAGCCCGGGCCGAGGCTGCCCCGCTCCGCCCCGCCCAGGGGCCAGCCCACAGCTCTGAGGCCAAGCCACTCACCGATGTTGCAGAGCCTCCCGGTGTGGCCCGGGGCACAGGCACATACGGTGGTCCCGGTGGCCACAATCAGGTGGCAGGTGCCCCCGTTCAGGCACGGGCTGCTCAGGCAAGCTGGGGGAGGGCTCGGAAGCTAGGCCTCGGGGCCGGATGCATGGGTGGTCCCCGTGGATTCCCTTCCCCTGGGATGGGACACCCAGTGGGAAGGCTCTGCCCCCCGCCCAGCCGGGGTACCTGTGTGGCGTGTGTCCTCACACTGGACCTGGCCCCCCGCGCACTTGCACTGCTCCACTCGGCCCTGGTGCACGCGGGCCCAACTGTCGCCCTCCTCCAGGTACTCGTAGCGGGTCTCGTCGAAGCATTTCTCTGGGGACCACACCATGCGTCCCTGCTCTTGGCACACCACTGCCCCGTGCAGCCCCCCTGCATGCGGCCGGCGCCCCTCCTCCCGGGACCTGGCCCGGCCCCGGCCCCCAGGCCCCACTCACCCGTGCCACAGTCCTTGCCGGTGAAGGCCACAGGGCAGGTGCAGTGGTGGGAGCCGGGGTCCTGGGTGTTGGTGCAGGACCCCCCATTGAGGCAGGGGCTGGAGGCACAGGGATCCACAGCCGCTGGGGACATGCAGGAGGCGGGTAGGGGTCTCAGCCGCGGCAGTCTGTCCTCCTCTGTCCCCCCACCCCCCCGCCGTGACCCTCGCTGCTTGCCTCTGTTGGGCCTGCCACCTTAAAGATGCCCCTTCTGGGGTCCTGGGAGGGTGTCCTGGGAGGGAATGCAGGCCACCCACAGCCCCCTCGGTACACAGGGCTTTTGGCTCTGCACCCAGAACCCTGGGAGCCTGGCCAGCCCCCGTCAGGCAGCACAGTCCCCTCCCTTGTGACCGGGACCATCATAGGCAGGGCTGCCAGTACCTGCAGACCCCACTGGCCCTCACCTGGGCAGGGCTGGCCTGTGTGGCCGCAGGGCCTGGCCTAGCCACCAGGGGGTGTCTTGCTTCCAGAAATGGACAAAGCAACCCTATGGCCCCAGAGGGGGTCCCCTGGCTGATGGCTCCCCTGCCCCTGTCCCTTGGGCCCCTACCCCCTTCAGCGTGTTGGCTGGATGCCCCAAGCTCAGCCCACACAGGCACAGCCCCCTCCTGGCCTGGGCTCAGGCCTACTCCTCCCCCCCAGGCACCCACCTGGGCCCTCCCCGGGCGCAGAGCCTTGCGCGCAGTAGCCCCAGGCCCGGTCACGGTCATAGTTGTGAGTCGTGGCACACCTGCGGGTGACGTGCGGTGACGTGGGTGCCCCTCCAGCCCCGAGGTTGCGGGTCTCTGCGTTGCACGCTCACTCTCACGCCCATTCGGTCATGCGTTCATCCACCACCCATGTCACCCGTCTGAGCAGGAGGGTAGGAGGGGCCATGGGACCGGGAGGGGGGCCTGCCCAGCGGGACCCACCACTTCCTGTGGGCGCTTCCCTCCGTCGTGCAGGAATGGAGCAGGCGGCCGCCCAAGCGGAAGGGGAAGCGGCAGGGCTTCCCGTCCTCGGTGAGCACTGCTGGGAGGCGGCCAGTGTCACGGCTCCGCCTGTCCTCCCCACTCCTCCCCTCCCCCACCTCCAGGAAGGCCCCTGACTGACCTGGGCCCCCAGAGCTGCTGCTGGAGGGGGCTGCCCTGGACAGGGAGGTGAGCCCCCCACCACGGGGACCCTCTGCCTCTGGAGTGTTCGCGGGTGAGGTCGTGGGGGTCACGGAGGTCACAGGAATGGTGGGGGTCACTGAGGTCACTGTGGCAGTAGGTGCTCGGGACTCTGTGTGGTTCTAGGAGGAGCCGAGAGCTGACAGCACCCACGTGGGACCGGCCCCCAACACTCAGGCCCTGCCCCGGGCCTCACGTTCTTGGGCCCTCAGACCTTGGAGTGGGGACCAGGCGACCCGGGGCACCCTGAGGGTCCAACAAGCCCTCCCGCCGAGCCCACAGCTCGCTCAGGGCCGGCCGCACTGCTCCATCCTGGGCCTAGAGCTGCGGTGAGGCTCCACCCCGACCTTAAACTCTCAGACCCCACAGGCCCAGAGCGGGGAGCAGCCCCCATGCCCCGGCTAAGTTGGATGCCCAGGTTCTGCCCTGCCCACCAGCCCAGCACCCCCACGGCAGCTTTCAGCACCTTGAGCCCCTCCCCAGCTCCACGCCCGCCCCGGCCTCAGCCCCAGGACCCAGAGTGGGCACAGGGAGCCCCAGGTGACAGTGTGAAGGGTCAGTGCTCACCCAGCCAGCTTGGGGCTGGGCCCTGAGAGGTGCCAGCAGCAGCAGCAGCAGCAGCAGCAGCAGGGACAGTCCAGGCAGGGGGCAGGGGCTGGGGACCTGGGCCCAGCGCCCCATGGTTCCTCCCGCTGGTGTGAGGGCCGCAGGAGTCAGGAGCAGAGCGGCCGGGGCCAGGGAGGTGAAGGCCGCCTGGAAATGATTAGCCAGCTGCCTCCCTGCCAGCCCACAGGCCCCGCATCTACTGCCCAGCTCCCCTGCCAGCCCACAGCGCCGGCCTCCCTCTGCTCTCAGCAACGGGGTCCTGGGCAGGGTAGTGTCCTGGGTCTCCCAGGATGGCATGCAGGCAGGGGCCCGGGGCTGGGCACTGCGTGTGAGCTGCCTGTAACCTGAGCAGCTGCGTCTGCTCGTTCCTGCCCAGCTGGAGGGGGTGCTGCCACGACCAGCACCAGGCCGGGCGGAGAGGAGGCTGGGTGCGCTGAGCTGTGTGTGGCAGTGACCCAGGATGGGGGCCTCTGTTGTCCCTCCAGGAGGAGTCTGGGGCGGGGCCCCCGGGAACTGCCACATGGGGAGCAGTACCAGAGCCCCCTCAGGCTGCCCTGATCTGGGGTGTCCAGGAGAGCCCCTCCCCACCTCTCCTGACTCCCTCTCTGGTCCCCAGCAGAGCCGAGGCCAGGTACCCAGGGGCCACCAAGGGCCAGAGGCCTAGCTTGGGGTCCTGACCCTCTGACCTGGGCTGGGCAGTGCCCCGCACACGGCAGTTGTCCCTCCTGCCCAGAATGCTGGCCACCTGCATGGGGTGCAGAGCGGCTGGCACTACACCTGCCTCACTGCGCCCAGGAGGAGAGGGCACTGGACGCGGGTGCCGCCCATCTTCATGCCCATGCCTCCCCTGGAGCCCCTCCCTGGGAGCACTCTGGCCTCTGACAAACCCAGTAAGACCAGACTCCACCCCTTCCCCACCATCTGTGGATGGCAGACCGAGGGTGGAGGCCCCTCACATTGAGCTGTACATTGGGGTTCCAGCAAGGCAACCTGGGACCATGGCGCCATCTCCGTCTGCTTCAACCCAACACCTCACAAGGCCCTGCTGTTGACCTGCCACCGGTCCGCTCCTGATTTGGCTCAGGCCATTCTGTGATCAAACCCGCTCCAGCCTCAGGGGCTGGGCATGGCCCTGCCACTCCTGCCCAGGCCTTCCGCTCAGACAATCCCTCCACAGACAGGCCAAGTGCATCAGCCTACAGGTCCCCACTGCCCCGAGAGGAGCCTGCGCTGACCTGCAGGGGATGGTGTGGATTGGACGAGACCAGGGTCTGACCTGCAGGCCCACTTCCTCAAGCCCCTCCCCCACATGGTCCCGGAGGCCATGGCAGGCAACAAGGATGGACGAGGAGGAGGGACAGATAGATGGCCTGGGGCCCAGCACGCAGCAGGAGGCCAAAGCAGGGTCCTTGAAGACACTTTATTGGGGGAAGCCTGGAGGCCATGGCAGGGGGTGGGCCCAGGAGCCCTCCAAGTCACCCCTCCGCCTTCCTGATGGCTTCCAAGGGCGTGGTGGTCGGGGTGGCCGCCAAAGGCCCTCACGATGGGCTGGGCCGCCCCGGGACATGGCCTTCAGGGAGGCCCGGGGCATGGGGCCTCGGTGGGCGGGCTGCGGGTAGCCTCAGACGAAGGTGGCGTGGTGCGGGCTGGCTTTGGGCTTGGCGGGCCCACCTGAGATGGGGCTCAGGCTGGGGAGGTCTGGTGCAGGGGGCCTGCTGGCCTGTGGCCTCCGGGGGCCTGTCCGCACTCCTGGAGCCCTGTGGCCAGGCCCAGGGGCCGAGCCAGCGACCAGGTCCACGTCGATGATCGTGTTGACCGGGAGGCCTCGGCTGCTATGGGCCCCGCCTCCTGTCACAGGAAGAAGAGAGAGGCTGTCACCATCCCCCGCAGGGCCTGCAGACACCCGGCAGGAGTCCACACCCACCTGCCCTGCATGGACACTGGCCGTGAGAGGGGTTCCTCAAATGCCCAAATGCATCCCGCAGGCCAGCCACCTCTGACCTTAGCCTCAGCCGGGGTCAGGGGTCTGGAGACCGCCAGCCTCAAGCCACCAGCTCTTCAGGGCCCTTGCATGTCCGGGCGGCAGAGGCCACACAGTGTGGGGAAGGTCCCAGGCCCAGGGGCGCAGGCATGAATCGAGAGGGAAGGCAGAGGGGCCCAGGTTCTGTGCCATGGCGACTGGGGGAGCCCTACTGGTCACAGGGACACCCAGGGTTCCCTGCACCCTGCCTCTTCATCTGTGCCAGGCCAGCCCGGGTCCTTCAAAAGCTGTTCAGCACGTGGGCCCTGCCCCACCTGTGTCCCCCCCCCCCCCCCCCCCCCCCCCCCCCCCCCCCCCCCCCCCCGGCTGGCTGAGGATGCTGAACTGCCCCCTGGCTGGGCTGAGTGGGAAGTGTGTGTGTTCGCTGCAGGAATGAGGATTTCTGTGCCCCAGGAGGGGCTGGGGTGGCAGAGGAACTGGAGGAGGAGGGGAGGGGTCCCAGGGCCCCACCAGAATGCAGGCTGCTCACAGGGATCCAGGGGCTCCCGGCTGGGTTGTGGCCAGTGGAGCAGTGGCGGTGGGAGGGCAGATTATTGCCCCAAGAGACCTCCCTGCTGCCCTGGGGCTCCCTGCTGAGACCTGCCTCATCTTCCCTGACTCCACCCCAGGCTACTATGGCCCCCAGCTCCCCTGGGGGCCGTGTGCAGGGCTTGCCCTTAGGCCAGGGGCGCTGGGGCCACAGTAAGTGGGTGCCAAGGGACAGGCCCCCTTGCCTGGGATGGGGGGGACCAAGCTCTGGGTGAGGTTGTTCCAGACAGGACTGGCCCTCGGCGAGGCCCCTAGGCACTCGGCCTCACACACAGACCTCACTGCCAGCCTCGCTGCAGGACGCAGCTCACAGGCCAGTGTGGGGCAGAGGCAGCTCCAGAGCCCCTGTGCCTGCCCAGCCTGGCTGCCAGCTGTCCACCTGTCCACCTGAGGCTCATGTCCTCACCTTCACAAACAGCCCTTCCCGGCTACCTGCCTGGGTTCTGGCTGCGTACTCCTACCCCATGGCCACACCCAGGCCTCGTGCCTGTCCCCCAAGGGACTGTCTGCCCCTCCTGCAGGCTGCTCAGTGCCCACTAGCCCTGCCTCAGCCCCAGGATTCCTCAGGCTGCCAGAAACTCCTAGGCCCTGGGTGGGCAGCCCTGACTCTGTGCCAGTAACCTCTGGGTGGGCTGCAGAGCCCGGGCGAGGCCCTGGAGGACAGAGACCTGTCTTTCCAGGCGCAGTCCCCAGGGACCAGCATGGGGTGGGCTTGGCAGAGGCTCCTAGCCCTGGCGCCCTCCACTGCCTCACTGCTGGGATGGGACGGGCAGTGCCACCCAGGGCCCTGACATTGAATCTATAGGGTGTCGAGGACTCTCAGGTGCCCATGAAGTCCTGCCCCACAGACCAGCCCTCCCTGGGCCTTGGTTTTCCTGGCTTGGCTTGGCTTCCTCCATGGGTCTGAGGGTTCTGAGAGTGGGATGGCCGTGGGGTCAGGAGCCTGTGTCCCCAACTGCTCTGTGGCCCCAAAGTCCCACCTTACTGCACCCCAGGCCTCCATGAACGCCTTCATGTGGCCCCCAGGGCTTCCCCGCGGCTCCGATGGCAGTGCCCAGCCACGTGTCCTCACCCGCCATGGCTGCTGGGCCAGGCATGTCCTATTCAAAACCATGGGGAAGGCTTCCCCTGAGGCATGAGGGTCCAGTCCTTCAGTCATTCAGCAAACATCCCACCAGGCCTCCCACTGGGACCCACTGTCCCACCTATCACTGGGCCCCCATGCTCCACACACTGCAGGGTGGGAGGTGGGGCCAGGGCGCTGCCATGTAGCTTCAGGGTGGCGGGCAGGGCTTGCTGGGTTCTCTGCCCACTCGGGGACTTTTGTCTGGAGCAGTAAAGGACCTGTGGTCCCACACAGACCAGGAGCCCGGCCCACCCGTCCAGCCCTATGGTCCCGGGTGACAGGCTGCAGGGGCAGCCAGAGCGGGGACAGCTCAGCAGGCCCAGGGTGGGTCTGCCGTGTCAGGGACGGGGCAGCTGGTGCAGGCTGAGGACATGTGTCCGAGGGCAGGTGGCCAAGGTCCAGGCCCTTCCTGCCCGCCTGGCCCAGATTTGCTTTAAGTGGCAGCCCGGTACAGCCGACGGGTGCCAGGCCTGTCCGGCCTCCCTGATAGGCAGGCAATGCGGGACCCCACAGGGTGCCAGGGGCCATTTCCAAAGGGTGCCCTGCCACTCCCTCCAGCAGATGTGAGGCTGGGCCAGGACCTCGCCTCCGCCTCAGGGCCCTGCTGGCCCCTCCCCCAGGGCTCCACACCCCGACAAGAGCCAACGAATTCTGTGGTTCCAGCCCCCGGGGGCCCAGCTGGAGCGCCTATCACAATCGGGGCGCCAGAGCCACCCCAGTTGCGGTTCCCCGGCCTTTCCTGCCCCAGAGGGCCCCTCCCCATCCTTTGTTGTGATTCCTGCCCACATGCTCTGAACTGTCTGCTAGGCGAGTCTTTTGTGTCCTTCAAGGCCACCCTGCCACCTCCTCTGTGAAGCCTCCCAGTGTGCCCCTCACTCTCACAGCACAAGGAGACTGGGCGAAGCTAAACTGGGAAACAGTGGGGAGGGGAGGGGCGGGGCAGGGGCTCCGTGGTCCACCTTCAGCCGCCAGCCCTGGACACCCCACCCCCTCCACCGCCCCCTTGGAGGCCGAGTCCCTGTGAGCAAGCTTCCCAGCCCCAACCGAAGCCCTGGTTCCTGCTGGTGACACAGTCCCCTCCCCCGGGGATCCCAGCGGGTGGTGACGGCTCAGTGACAGGTGGGAGCGGGGTTAAAGGTCCTCATCAGCCAGTGCATGCTGAGCGCCCTCGGGGTGAGGCGACGTCTAAGGAGAATGGGGCCCGGAGGCTTTGATGACCTGAGGGCTGAGCCCAGGGAACAGAGGGCGCCTGTCACCAGGTGCGAGGCCTGAGCCGGAGCGGCCACACGCAGCTCGGAGCTCGGAGCCACAGGGGCAGGTGGGAACTGAGACAGCCGACCACAGGGTTGGCTCCAGCCCACAGGGACAGGCGAAGAATCGGGCCTGGCCGCCCCCCTCCCAAGGCGACAGCAGACGGCGATGCCCGATGCCCGCTCAGGGAGAGGTCCAGGCTGCCCCCTCCCCGCCACCGGCACAGGGCTCCTGTGGGTGCTTGAGAGCATCTGCCACGTGATCGCCCTGGCTGGTTTGGCTCAGTGGATAGAGCGTTGGCCTGGGGGCTGAGGGATCCTGGGTTTGATTCCAGTCGAGGGCACAGGCCCGAATTGTAGGCTCAATCCCCAGTGAGGGCGTGCAGGAGGCAGCCGATCCATGATTCTCTCTCATCATGGATGCCTCTACCTCTCTCTCCTTCTCTCTGAAATCAATAAAAATATACTTAAAAGCCACTCTGCTAAGGGAACCCACGGAGTTCCGAAAAGCGTGGACACTCACTCTCCTTGGAGTAGAATACATCTAGTTTGCTGAAGCGGAAATAAATATTCAAGTGAAAGAAAGTTTTAATCCAGTCTAATCACGAGCTGTTGTTTATTCCTCCTGGATGAGCAGGGACCCAAACACGGGCGACAGGACACAGGTGCGCAGGGAGTAGGGGGTCGCAGGGCGTGTGGAAGGTGACAGCATGCATCCGGCTCCTGCGCTGGGGGGCGCTCTCAGCGGGAAGGCACTGTGACCCCACAGCACAGTCCTCCTCAAGCTACCAAGGAGCCAGGGACAACCCCCCCCCCTCCCCGCCCCCAGGTGCGACTGCAGGTCCCAGCAGGACCCAGGCTGCCCTGGCGGGTGAACCGGGAGCGTCCCATCACCTGCCAGCAAATCAGGACCGAGTGTCCGAGAGTCGAGTGTGCAGGAGCAGGGCAGCCTGCTATCAGTGTGGACACCGAGCAGGCGCCCTGTCCACCCAGTGGGGACACACCCGGGGCTGTGCCAGCACGGGCAGGTGGGAGCGCTTCTGGAAGCCCCTCGCAGTAGGCAGGAGCCTCGCCTCTGCTTCCAGCTGCGGCTCCTGGGACAGTCCCTCTATCAGCCTTACGTCACCGAGCTCAGGGAACAGCCACACTCGCGCTCCGGGAGTCGAGAGAAATGCCCGTGACTGCCCGAGGTCGGGCAGGACACCCACAGACCCCCAGCCCTGGTCCTGAGCCTGCCTGGCCCAGGCCGACGCCCCTGCGATGGCTCCGTGCCACGCGTGGTCCTAAGTCACCTGGGCATCACTCACTCCTCAAGACAAATGCTTGTTTTCAGCTTGGAGACGAACACGGACCGTGAGCTCCCCTCATTTTAGGGAACACATCCATTTTCAGGAATCCCCGGGCAGAGGGGGAGGGGCGAGGAGGCCGCTGTCTGCTCACAGGACATGGCACATGCCGGGAGGCCTCCGGGACCCGTCCTGACCACACTCCGACCTCAGCTGTGCCTGACACCTCCTGGCAGACCAGCCCACAGTAACTATGGCGACAGAGGGCCGTGCTGTGGAAAAGCCTCGTCAGACGGTCACGGGGCAGAGGGTCGACCTCCCACATCGGTGTCTTTCCTTACTGGGGACAGGTGGACTTTCCCGGGGGACACCCCTGGGGGACAGTGCAGCGGCAGAGTCAGAGGGGAGCAGGGGAGCCACGCCCGGTGGTACCTGGAGTGGGAGGTCCTGCAGGGTCCTGCGGGGTCGGGGGAGGCGGCAGCAAAGTGCTGCTGGGGCTGCTGATGTCCCCCTCCCCAGTGAGCATCAGGTCGGCCACATGTTCGCCAT
Organism: Murina feae; assembly: GCA_004026665.1. NCBI lineage: Eukaryota > Metazoa > Chordata > Mammalia > Chiroptera > Vespertilionidae > Murina > Murina feae. The sequence goes on along the minus strand of PVJC01003995.1, from coordinate 38,536 downwards.
CCACGGTCTGGACACCTCCGCACTCCGCTTCCTGCGCGTGGGGCGTCGGCGTCGTGGGGGTCGAGGAGGCGCAGAAGGGGGGCCTGTCAGCAGAGCCAGGGCTGGTGGCTGGGCTGGCGGGGTGCTCTCGGGGCCGTGGCGCCTTCTCCTGGCCGGGGCTGGCCATGGGGGTCTGGCTGGGGAGCCCGGGCTCGGGGGTGCTCGGGGGTAAGCGAAGGAACTCGGGCAGCACCAGGTCCTCCTTCCTCAGCAGCCCGCGCTGGTCGTCGGCCCTGTTGCTCTGAGCCTTGGAAATAAGCTCAAAAAACGCTGTTGGGAGGAAACCCCGTGGACCGAGTATGAGAGCCTCACCCTCCACCCGCCGCCTCAGTGTGGAAAGTTCTCGTCTCGCTGTCCTACCACCTTTGGACTGAAGGCTGCGGCCAGGGGTCCTGATCCCTAGCACCTCAGCCCACAGAACTGCGGAAAGGCCGGGGCTTCTAGAACAATCCAAAGCTGCCCTAAGCCTCTCCGAAAAGTGGGGTATGTGAAGTCCGCCATGGCCGTGCTGACAGCTCGGGGGTGCTGGCTGTGCTCTGGCGGAGGCAGGGCACTGGGGGCCTTGACACGTGGCCCTGGGCCCCTTCCCGGATGAAGGAGTGACCACAGAGGCTGCAGCACAACAGAGCCAGCAGCTGGGTGAGCCCGCCGGTGCCAGAGGAGGGGCCCAGGAGGGGTGGGTGAAGGGGCCCTTGGTGGTGGCTCCAAGCGTGGGCTCTGGAGTCCTGTTTAGTGGAGCCCCTCAGCCCTTGGGCCCCTCCGCGCCCCCACACCTGCTGGCCCTGGCCCTGGCGGGCTCCTCCAGAGCTGTCTTACTGAGGGCGTTTCCAGTGGAGCTCAAGGCCACGGGTCAAGGAGAAGGGCCCAGCTAGGCTTCTCTAGCATCCAACTGCTTTCAGTCGTGAACAAAGACATCTTAATGCCTCTCAAGAAGGCGCTCCCCTCAGCACGGGTGCGCGCTCCCGCCCTCTGCCTGACAGCCCGCGCTGTAGGGCTATAGCTGCAGGTTATGGCTATGAGGGGGGTGTGAGGGGTGTAAGGAGGGGGTGATGACTGCAGGGGTGTGGCTGTAAGGGGGGTTCTGAGGGTGTAGGGTTATGGCTGTAAGGGGGAACTTCACAGGGAGCTGGACAGCTGAGCAGGAGGGACTCTGGGTTAAAATCTGGTCCCAGTGACAACTATGAGCTCTGATTCTGCTTTTCTCTGTTAGATGTTTCCAAAGAGGAGACTACCCCTTCCTCTCCATCTCTGCGGTGCCTCCCGCAGGTCAAGGCAGAGGTCAGGGATCCAGGACCACCCCCCGGCCCCCCCGCCACCACAGCCGGCTCTCCTGGCACCGCCTGCTGTTGGGACCCCCCGACACTACTGAGCCTGCATCCCAGCGAGGACAGAGATGGAGGGACCACTGTGCCGCCCCTGCCCCAGGGGTCCTCCCTGACTCCTAGGGGCCCGGCTCTCAGTCTGCAAACGGGGGTTCACCCCAGACTGACACAGAGGAACACACTCTCATGGGACAGGGGTCACAGTCACCCCGCTGTCAATCCCTGAGAAAGTTCTGGTGAGTGGACTAGAAAACGGACATTGTATTCACTAAAACACGTGCAAGTTTAAAAAGTCACATACCCTCTGCTTCGTCCAAATTAATTTTCTGATATTTTTTTTTCCCAATCTTTGCAATAGATTCTTCTCTCTTTGAAAGCCGGGGATCCCTAGCATTTTTTCCATTTTCTCCTTTTATTTTAATAGAATTAGACTTGCCTAGTGTTCTCTCCTCTCCCTGCATCAGAAGGAAAGTCAAAGTTCTACTCACAGTTCAGACATGACAGCACAATTCACAGTGACAGGTGGGGCTTTGCAATGGGAGCCATGATAAGGGTTCAAACCGCAGAGCGTGTCGGCTCTGTACCCACCACAGGGCAGCGAGCTGGTGAGTGGGGCCCCAGGAGCAGCCCCAGAGGGGGCAAGAGGACACTGAGAGGGGCTGCCAGCCCAACAGAGAGTGGCGGGTACCAGGGGGCAGGCACGGCTCTCTGGGGAGCAGATGGCCGGCATGCGGGGAGTGGGGCCCCCTGCGGGCCGGGAGGGGGATTACCATAGCCGAGAAAGTTCTGGAGCTGGAGTGGCCGGCTGTGGTCTGTTTGAGCGGCGTTCCTCTCTGTTTCTCTGTGGGTCAGAGCAGTGAGACGAGTGAATAGTACAGTGCGCACTGAAATAGCAGCACGTCTATGTTATGTTTGAGAGCAAGGCGGGAGAAGGCAAAGGAGTGACCTGTCCCTTATCCAATCTGCATATGAAGGCCCAACGGCCAGGGCAGACATGCTGCGTATGTATGTGTGTGTGTGTGTGTGTGTGTGTGTGTGTGTGTAAAGGGCCACAGGCGGCTGGACCCCACATACTGGGATGTTTGGAGGCGAGGCGACTAAAGAGCTTGCTTTGTTTCGTGGACTATTTGCGTGAATATTCTCTAGAAAAGTAGGGAGTCACATATTTTCAAATAGAACTGCTGCCCTAAGTCAGGGCTGTGGTCTGGCCTCCAATGGCCGACCCAGCCCCAAGCCCACTTCTCTGGCCTTGCTGGGCTGCAGGAAGGGCCACCCCACCTCCCTGCAGCTGCTCAGACAGCCTGCCCCTGCCTGCGGCCAGGCCCGCAGCTCACCTGCGCCCGAGGGCAGGCGGGAGGAGCACGGAGCAGGGAGCAGGCATTCCTGGACCAGGGCTGGCCAGGACCCGCTCTGCTTTCCCAAGGGGAGGAGCCACCACCAGGGCCATGGCAGGTCCTTGGGGAAGGCAGCAGGCATCTCAGAACTGAGCCAGCCCTCGGGGCTCTGGTCCAAGGCCCTGCTGGGCCACCCGAACTCTCTCTCCAGGAGAGCTGCTGCGGGAGGCCGCGCAGGGCTGTGGGGCCAGGCGGCAGCCGCTCCCGGAGGAGCTGCATAAACCACAGGTCCCAGCACATGGGGACAAGAGGGCTGCAACACCCTGGTCCACGAGGCCCAGGTGTGTCCTGTGTTCACAGGACCAGAGCTGTGTCTGTGTCTCATACGGGTGCGGCCCTCATGCTCCTGGTCCTGCTGCCTCTGCCCAGGCAGGGCTGGGCTAGCCTAAGCCTAACCCTGGGGTTAGGGGTAGAGGCCCGGCCCTGCGGGGGATGGTGGGGCGGGGGGCAGGGCCTCTGGTGGGCTCACGGATGGGCTGGTGGGAGGCAGCGAGAGGGGGCTCGGCTCGCTCACCTTTCCCTCTGGATGGGTCCTTCTCCTCCAAGATGACCCGCTGTCCATCCAGGCTCGATATGGGGGCACCGAGGTCCAGGGGCTCCCTCTCGCCATTCTAGAGACCAAGGTGGTGTACCACATGACTCACTGAACCAGAAGTTTCCAGAACACCTGCCTGTCATCCAGCTATTAACTGCAAGACCAGTCCAGCCTCGATGCCGTCGCACGCCAGATGACCCCGGGTGCCGCCACCTTGGCCAGGCTGCCCGAGGGCAGTCCAGAGGTGCCCAGCCCGAAGCCCAGGGTGCCTGGATGCGAGTGACAGCTGGTGGCCTCCCTGTGCCAGATCCAAGCCCGGGGCGAGGACACTTGCCGAGGCTGCAAACCTCTCAGCCCACAAACGTCCTGTTTCAAAGGCATCGAGTTGGCATCCAGGTCTCACCTGCTCACCAACTGGACGGGCCTCATCCCACTCCTGTGGGCACAGTTGGGACGTGAACAGGACAGAGCTGCCTTGTGGACAGGGGTGTGGAGCGGGACCGGGGCAGGACACGGGGGGCGGGGCAGGGAACACCTGCTGTTCAGGACCCACAGCCACCGTTTACAAAGAGCCTGAGCCCGGGGCCCCTTAAATTCCCTGCTGGTCAGGAGGCCTGAAGGGCCCCGAGGCCACGCCGCAGGAGGCCAGGCTGGTCGCCCAGGAGGCACGCGGGCCCCGCCTCTCTCGTCATGTTGGCTTCATGGACGCACACATTCAGGGAGGCTCAGCTGGTGAGTCCACAGAAAAGCCACGTGTCACAACCTCCACATCCTGAGACCTCACCACCGCCAGCCCAGAAGTCCCACCACAGCCCTGACTAACCCATTCACAGACAGGGACACTGAGGCCACGTGGGTCATGGAGAGAGAGAGAGAGAGAGAGAGAGAGAGAGAGCGAGAGAGAGAGCGCGCGCGCGCGGGAGGCCCAGGGAGCCTCGGCCAGCATGTCGGGACTCCGAGTGCCGAGGGGAGGGGCCTTGCGCTTCCCGGGCCTCCACAGCCCACTCCACACAGTCCTCTCCTCACGCCCAGGAGCTTGCAGTCTTAGGGCCCGAGTCAGAGAAAATTAAAACGCTGAAATATTTTAAATCACAGCTCCTGTAGTTTACTTTCTAAAGAAATGAGAACGCAGGCAAAAACACAAATCACAGTATTCTGAAGCAGCTTGCTAGACAGGAAGATTCCAGAAGAGGCGGGGGTCTGGCCAACAGCCTGCGGTGGAGATAGTCCCGCACACACGGCCTGGGTTACAGCGGCTACAGCCCCGCCGTCCTTCTGCTCCAGGATTTTCTTCCTCAGCTCCCCCCCCCCAGCCCCCGCCCCACTAGCTCAGCAGCTCTGCCTGGAAATGCCAGTGGAGATGGGACTTGGGAAATTTTTTTGTCTTGTTAATCCTCACTCAAAGATATTTTTCCTTTGATTTCTAGAGAGAGTGGAAGTGAGGGGAGACAGAGAGAAACATCAATGCAAGAGAGATACGTTGACGGGCTGCCTCCCACACGCACCCTGACCAGGGCTGGGGATGGAGCCTGCAACCGAGGTACATGCCTTTGACCGGAATTGAACCCGGGACCCTTCAGCCCGTGGCTGACGCTCTACTCACTGATGCAAAGCGGCTAGGGTGGCAACGAGGAGATTTAATGGGAAAATGCGGCCTGAACAGCGCAGGGCGCAGGCGCCCGTCCGCTGTCTGCTGGGACCTGCACCTGCTCAGCAGGGCTCAGGGGTCTTGTTTGTTTCTCAGTTTGGTTTCCCTGGACCAAGATCACCTCTCAAACCCCAGCCCAGCCCGGCCCCTGGGAAGGACCGAGTCTAAAGAAACCAGCGTTTGTTTCCCTCACAGGATGGGACAGGGGGGGATGGAGGCGACACCGCCCCTGGCCAGCGTCGGAGAGCTGAGGGCCTTGTCCCTCTCAGGTGCCAGTGTCCTGCAGGCCTCTGACTGGGGTCACGGGGAGCTCGCAGGGCACCCTAACACACGGTGCTCCTGGTGTGGCCTGCGGCACAGGTCCGGCTACAGGTGCCCAGTTTGCCAGCTCAGGGAACACGCGCAGCCCCATGTCACTCACCAGCCTGGCCACCAGCTCACTCAGGTGCAGGCCGTACTTGGCCACCACCGGCCGCAGCACCTCCGTGACGGGCTTGGTGGGCTTGGCCTTGAGTCCCACCGAGCGGTTAATGGGAACCAGGTCCAGCCTGTGGAGGGAGAGGCGTGAGCACATCTGCACCTTCGCTTCACCATGCCCGGGGCCGCCTGGCCCAGGCCCAGGTTCTGGCTGTGGGAGCGAGCTGTGGAGGCTTCTGGAAGGTTTTCTGGGGGGTGAGAGGGGCTGTCACACCAGCAAAGAGAAAAACCCTCCCCCCAGGATGGCCAACTCCATCCAGCCTGCCCACCCCTGGGTATGGCCCTGGGTGGTCACGGGACAGGGAGAGCGACCCTCTGGCCACTGGGCTCAGTGCTGCTGCCCCACCCCGTTCAGATGGGCCCAGCGTCACAGGAGCTCATGGGAATGGCAACTGCACTTTTCTCACCGAAACAGAGTCCGCTTTTCTAGGCGCAGGTCCCTGGATGCCAAGATGCTGCTGTCCTGATGCAGCACCAGGGGCTTGGGAACCAGGAGGGAACAAGACGTGGGGTCAGAGGGAGTGGGTGCCCGGCAGCACTTCCAGGTACAGGGACTCCCAGGTACAGGGACGCCCAGGTACAGGGACGCCCAGGTGCCGCAGAGGAGCAGCCGGACAGACCCACACCAGCAGCCCAGCCACAGGACCCACTCTCCACGACCTCCAGCAAACGGCTTAGACACAGAGCGCAGAGCAGGGCAACCACCAGGGCCCAGCACCAAGGGCCCAGTACCTTGTCCCCGCCCACCAGGAAGAGGTCCACGGCGGCCCCGTTGATGCCGTGTCGCTCGCAGAGCCCGGCCAGGACCTCCTTGATGGGGAGCCCCGCCCTGACCAGCACCGTGCAGGACGTCCCGTCGGGAAGCTGGATGGAGCAGTGCTTGGCGGCCTTGTCCCTCTCAGGTGCCAGTGTCCTGCAGGCCTCTGACTGGGGAAGAGACGGTGCTGGGGTCACGGGGAGCTTGCAGGGCACCCCAAGAAGAGCTATGGAAGCTTGCATGCGCTTAGGGAGGCCCACATTCAGCTCCAGAGATACAGGTCCGAGGGACACCCGTGCTGCGTACTCAGGGTGGGGGCCACGCTAACACAGGGACAGCCGTGGGCTTCCTCCCGCTCAGACACTATTCACGGCCTTGCCCAGCCTCGGACCCAAATGCTTCTGGGTCCACACATAGCCACTCCCCAGAACAGGCCTCGCTGTGACACTGAGTTGCCCTCGCCGCCCTCAGTCCTGGGGCGGGGACCACACGGCAGGCTGGAACACACACACGGGCCCGAGGACCAGCCCAGCCGGGGGCCCCTCTGCTGTTTCCCGCATCTTTCTGCCCGACCTCCCAGCCCAGGCTCCAAGGCCCCTCTGAGAGGAACAGCCTGATCTAGGGGAGAGCAGGTCAGCCTGAGGGCAGGGGCTGGGGGCTGTTGGGTGGCTGGGAAGCCATGGAGGGGCAGGCAGGGGCTGGGAGCTGAGGGGGGGGGATTGGACTCCACCCATGTTTGGTGCTGGCAGAGGGCTGCCCTGCCAGCATGAGGGACAGACCCCGCTGTCTGCCCAGGGAATGCTAGCTGCCTCCACGTGGAATAGGATGGTGTTCACCTGCCAGTCCTGCCCAGGAGCAGCGGGACACACCTGCGGGCGGGCGGGCGGGCGGGCCTCTCACCACAGCAGTATCTGGGTGGGGCAGGTCTGTCTGCAGGACTCAGGCCCAGACTCAGAGATCGGGAAACTGCTAGGCAGCACTAGACCCCTGCGGCAGCCCGAGGTGCTCAGAGGCAGGGCTGGGCGGCGGGATGTGGATGAGGCCAGCCCAGGACAGCGGGGTTCTCTCCTGACCCCTCCCCTGGGCCTGAGTCACAACTCGCTTCTGCACCAGAAACGCCCCTGCACAGGCCCCCTGTGGAGCTGGCCTGCTGGTCACTTCTTGTCATGGTTCCTAGGGATGCAGCACGTCCCCTCCCGCATGATCCAGAGGTGGCAGACCGATCACAAAAGGCCCAGTAAAACCCCTTCCCACAGACGAGCGCGCCACACCCTGCGCCCTGGGCGGCTCACAGAGCGGCTGGTGATGCTGGTCAGCCCTGGCGGCGGAGACGAGGTTCTGTGTGCGCTGCCAACAGGTTCCAGCGACCAGACGCCCGCAGCGACCAGGCTCCCCCCAGGCAACCAGAGAGTGGGTGTGAGGACAGAGAGGAGCCCCCGTGGGGTCTCCAATCACGCCATGTCTGGGGCAGTGGGACGTGCAAGGACGAAGCACCTGCCTTCACAGTTTCCTGTTCTCAGTGGGATTCTGACAGTGTCACTGAGGAGACCAGGTTTCCAAAATGACCTCCAGCTGCCTCAGCCCCGCGGAGCACGTCTCCCGGGCTCCGCACCGGCTCGGGAGCCCTCCTGGGGCGTGTGGGCCGAGGGCAGGCGGGGACTTACCAGGTCCAGGCTCCCGGCGGAGGACACGGAGCCCTGTGACTCCCGGCGGCCCAGGCCTCCGTTGGTGTGCGGGGGCTCTGGATGGGAAACACAGCAACTCAGAATCACACAGCCTTGCCTGTCTCACTCCACACAGAAACCCACCTCCTGGTCACAGCGCCCACCCCACTCCCTCAGGCTGAGCAGATGCAGGCAAAGGACAGAAGGCAGGACAAACAGGCCTTCCGAGGTTCAGGAGCCCCCACAGCTGCAGAGATAGGCTCCTCTCTGTCCCACCCTGTTCCCCCAGCCCCGCCTTATCCCCACCCGTCCTGCCCTGCAGGAGGCATGCATGACCCGTCTCCCCGGCACAGCCCGTGACATTTACAAAAGAACCCCAACAATTTGGACAAAGCTTGTGGGCACACTATGGCCCACACTGAGCCCCGCCAGGACGGAGCCGCCTGGGAGCGAGGGCCTCAGGGCTTTCTTTCCTACTTGGGTGTATTTTCCAAACGTTTCCAGCACGTGTATCTGCTGGAGCCAGAGGAGCACGGAGAGGACAGACAGCGGGAGGGGGTGCGGAGGACCTAGAGCCCCGCCCGCCGGGTGCCGCACGTGCCCGCCACCCTGGCCCGCGACCGCACACCACAAACCGTTTGTGTGGTCCCCGTGGCCCTTTTTCTTCTGGGACCGCCCGGTGCTCCTGGTCCTGGACCAGGAGAAAAACACCCCCTTCCGCTTCCGCTCGCTGTCCTCGTCCAGGTCTTCATTCAGGGACCGTCCTGACCTCGATTTCCCAGTCAGCTGTCGTCAAGTGGAAAACGGTGAGTGACTTCCACACGCATGCAGCGCGCTAGGCAGCCGAGGAGCAGCAGCGAGGGGTGAGAACTGCTCCATGGATGACAGGCCCGTCCAGAGATGGCAGCTAGATCCCCGCGGACCCGCCCAGCCCAGCCTCCGTGTCCTAGGAGGTGCCCTGCATTCTCCGCGCGCGAAGGAACCCACATGGCACAGCTTCCCTCCCGCACCAGACAAGGCCGCGGGCATGTGCGCGACAGCGGCACCTTTTTTGGCGTGGACACGTTGGAGTGGTCCGAGCTGACGCTGTGCTTGGAGGCCGGGCTGCTGGGCACCTGCTGGGAGTCGGGGAGGGAGCGGCCCTCCACCTCGGCCAGGATGCACTCCTGGTACAGCGGGGACTTCAGGAAGCGCGTGTAGCTGTCGAACTTCATCAGGTTGAAGATCTGCGGAGTCCATGCCACAACGTTGGTTAAGAGGAACCAGGACAGTCAGCCTCGGGGCCCGGGGCTGGGACGCAGGCACCTTCTGGCCTGTTCTGAAAGGACGTCATTAACCCATTTTCCCCACCCGCGGCCCCGAGTGACTTTCCAAAGTCCCTTCACATTGGACTCCTGTTCCCCGTAACATGCAGTCTTTCGTTTGTCACCTAAAACCAGCAAATCCCAGTGGCCTCCATGAAGCCAGCACCATGAGGAGACAGCACAGCAAGGGGTGACCCTGGGGACTGTACTTGACAAGAATGGCCCCAACCAGCCCGGCCAGTGATGCTCAGTGGTTGTGCACTGACCTGTGAGCCAGGAGGTCACGGTTCAATTCCAGGTCAGGGCCCAGGCCCAGGTTGCAGGCTTGATCCCCAGGAGGGGGCGTGCAGGAGGCAGCCGATCAATGATGCTCTCTCATCACTGATGTTTCTATCTCTCTCTTCCTCTTTGAAATAAAAACTTATTTAGGGGAAAAAAAATGACCCAAACCCTTGGGCCAGGGGAGGGAACAAGGACTGCGAGGCCACGCCGCCCTCCTTCGTGCCCTGGCCCTGCGGCCGCACAGCAGGCTCTGGAAGGCCTGTGGGACTCGTGCTCTACAGGAGGCTGCGCAGCATGAGGTGCGGGCACACTTGCTACCACAGTGATGTGCTTACACACAGGGTGGGCAGGAGTAAGTTCACGCAGCACAAATACGCACCGAGGCGAGAACAGACCATCTCCTACTCACACTGTGACCCTACTTCCGCCCCCCCCCCCCCCCGCGTGAGCAGCGCCGTGCCTCATTTCCCACAGGCGCCCGCGCGGCAGTGGGACTGGGTGGTCACTCGGGAGCCCGAGACCCGGGTCTGGCTGGCCACACCCGACACCAGAGCCCAGCGGGGAAGGCAGTTCCTTCCTCCCCAGCTCGCCGACCGGCTCCTTCCCTCCCCGCCTGCTGGCACTTGGGAGCTCGCTGTCTGGGACCCGAGCCCCCTTCCCTGCTCCTGGCCAGAGTCCCTGCGGCAACGGAGGCACGGGCTCACCTGGAGCTGCTGCTCCTTGAACATGTCGGGGTGCGGGGCGCTCAGAATGTCGTCTGCCAGCTGGGCCTGGCTGTCGATGTTGACAGGTGTGGTGGCCTTGCTGCACAGGAACGTGCTGAAAATCTCCCGGGCCCTGTAGGAGAGCTGCCGGGACACGCGTGTGAGCCATGTGCCGACCACAGCTCCCCCAGGTCCCGGCTGGAGTCAGCCCCCGGGGCAGTAAGCACTCCTTAGTTGAATAAACGAAGTGCAGGCCAGCGTGAGCCCGTCCCTGACGGGGTCCTCTTGGAACTCTCCCGATGGGCAATGACTAATGCGCGGCTCACAGGCTTGGGCGGCACCGCCACTGCGGGCGTCAGGTGCCGGTCCGTGTGCTGGTCTCTGTGAAGTGGGGCTGGGTTGGTGCAGCCCTGGGGTCACACGCTGATACATGGCCTCACTAGATGAGAGGGGCCCAGGCTGCCAGGAGCTGGGACCACCCTGCTGCCTGGAAGCCCTGTGCCGCCCTGCCCACACTGCGCGGGGGCGCGGCTGCAGGAAGGCATTTCACAGGCTGTGCTCAGCACAAGGAAATGCCACAGCAGCCCCAAGAAGCCCACTCTGAGAGGTGTGAACCGTGTGGGGTGCTTTCACACCCTCTCCACCGCCCCGGGGTGCCCCCATGAAATCCTGCCCGTGGCCACCCCTTCCTGGGCACGAGGAGCATGTGTACCTCCTTTTTGTCGTGTGCGGGCACATGACTGAAGCATTCGCAGGCCTGCCAGAATAAGATGTTTTCTTCACTGAATTCCTTCCTTAGAAAATCCTAGAAAAACATGGCAGTGACCTTCCCCCTGCGCTCGAGAAGTGGGGTCAGTATTCCCGGGGCCGCCTCCCCGCGGACTGCTCTTCACTCCCACCTTTCCTACTTCCCTTGCAGAGTGGGCTTGGGAGCACCTGCCCATAACATAGCCAAGGCTGGGATGGGCTAAAGCTGCCCTACGGGAAGGAGCCCCCACGTGGCAGCCGCTGGCATGGCACCCAGACCCCTTGGGCAAGCAGGACCTGCCCTCAGCGCTGCCTTCTGGGCCCTTACAAGACTCCGGTGCTGAGCCTGGCGCCCGTCCTACTCACAGAGAAGTACCGCACACCAAGGGGGTCCTGCAGGAGACGCTCAAAGGACACGGCCCAGCTGGCGACCCTCCTCTCGCGCAGGCGCCTGCAGCTCTGCACGCTGGGGAGGCTGGCATTGCTGCTCAGGCTGTGGTTACTCACGCAGTCCTTCAGGTCAGCGCCGTTCAGCTCTGCGGGACCAGCACAGACCCACTGCAGGTGCAGCCCCACTCCTGCCCGCGGCAGCAAGCTGGGCTCCCACAGTGTCTCCTCTGGCACCACACCGAGCGCCCAGGACGGCCTTGTGCTGCTCTAGGCACAGCGGACAGAGCACAGCCGGTGGCTGCAGGGTGCACACTCAGCAGAGAAGACGACCGCAACCACAAGGCCATCGTCGGGGGCTCCCGAGGGAGTGCGCCTGTGAGGAGCGCGTGGAGGGCAGGACGGGGCCCTGTGCACACTCCTGCCCCGGCTGGGCCCGAGCGCAGCATCCAGGCACCATGTCCAGACGAGGGGTTTCGGCACACGTGTTGGTGGGATGGCTCGGGTACAGGCCACCCAATGTGGCAAGTGCCATGTGTACCCCAGAGGGCTGGCTGCTGAGCTGCCCTCAAAACAACACTAGCGACTGCCTAAGCACATGCGCACACATGACACTAACATGACACTGCATGTCCACTGTGTTGGGTGAACTGAGAAAGTGTTTTACAGGGAGAAGAACAGACAGATGGGTAGTGCCGTGCAGCGAGAATTCAAACGGAAACGAAGAGCCATGGATCCGCTGTCTTCATGTGAGCTCTCGAATGATGCCCCACGGCACCCTCGCCACCTCCTGTGAGCAACCTGGGTGCCAGTCCCGTGTGGGCAGGTCTGGCAGTGAAACCTGAGCGGAAGGGGTGGAGGCCGGCTGGGCAGGAAGAGGGCATGCCCTTCGAGGTCCTACACCTGAGACAGGAAGCCGGCCCATGAAACAGTGCTCATTCCGCGTGTTCCCTCCCGCGTGGCTCTGTCTCCCGCCCTGGCACTAGTGCGCAGCCCGCCGCCGGCTGGTCGTGGTGAGGCGTCAAGTGCACTAGTTAACTGGCTCCAGCTCCAGGCCAACCACGTAGAAGGCATCTTATCAGTGACGAGGGCGGGAGCGGGGACAAGGCTGGTGAGGGGTGGGGGCGACTAAAGCCTTGACAGCCCCTGATGGGTCAGCAGGGACGCTCGCCTTTGGGTGAGCCCCCTCCACAGACGTGCTGACTATGCAGTCCACAACTCAAGAGGCGACCCAGAGCCCGAGGGCTGCGAGCGTGAGCTTTCGGGGCCAGAAAGCAAAGCCAGGGATTTGGCCCCGTGGCAGGCACCAGGTGCTCACTAGGAGCCCCTTTCCTGAAGGCTCCAAAGGCGTTGCACATGGAAAGGAAACAGGGCGAGAGTAATCCGACCCTGTAGCTGCCCCTGGAAAACCCAAGTCAGACTCAGAAGCTGCATGAGACCAGAGGCCACTGACTCTTCCCTTGAGGCCCTCAGCGCAGCGGCTGCATGTGCAGCTCGGGAGCATCGCACTCCGAGCGGCCTCAGGGAAGGCTGAGGGCCTGTCCGCGAGGCAAGCACGCGCAGCACAGCCGGTGCGCCGCAGGCCCAGGGCCCAGGCCAGGCCTTGTGCCCACAGAACATCTGGGAGCGCCTGGCCACAACACTTCTCCATGTGGGCAGCTCGCCATTCCACATCGGACTGTGGACCAAAAGGGTCCTGTGAGAAGTGACCTCACAGGTGATCCGATCCTAAGTCCCTCGGGCCGGGCAGTGTGGGTGGTCCCGCCCAGACATCTGCCTTCTGTAGTGAAAGGTCTCTCTGCCGTTTCTGTGCTTCTGGGTAACACACCTGCCACACGCCTCCTTGAAGCCTAACCACCGGGAAGAGGGGAAGAGGGAAGAGCTAACAGCGCGGGATCCTGTCTGTAATCTGATCCCCTCGCTCTCCTACCCCCTGCAATCTCCTTCCACCCCCTCCTGATTCCAAACACACAAACAAGCTGCCGACTCATTCTCAGAGCATCAGGGATCTGCTCCTGGCATGTGCTGTCGGGTTAGCTCAAATAAACTCATAACATACAGGTTTGGATGTTGTGTGCGTTGACAGGATGTAGGAAATATCCTATGTGCACTCTCACACACGCATGCGCGCGCGCTCTCGCTCCCTCTCTCCCTCTCTCTCTCTCTCTCTCTCTCCCTCTCTCTCTCTCCCTCTCTCCTCTCTTTGGGGCTGGGGTCCTAGATGGGGCCCAGCTCTGAGTTTGATGTCTGTCCAGTAACGAGCATGGAGGGGCTCAACTCCATGACGTTAATGCTCCCAGATTAACATACAACCCAATGCACTTCCCCACAGATGTTGATGAGAGCTAGACACGCTGAGTGTGAAGGTGGAAGACCAAGCCTGAAACACTGGAGAACAAAACAAAACAAAACAAAACAAAACAAAACAAAACAAAACAAAACAAAACAAAACAAAACAAGGGTTGAGCAGGGCCCGCCCTCCCGCACAGTAGCCAAGTCGCCACCGGCCCTCGGCTGGGGTGGCGCTGCTGCAGAAACACACATCACTGGGCAGAGCGCAGCCGGGTCGCTCGGTCGCTTGGTCAGCGGTGCAGGCCCAGCCAAGTAGACTCTGAAAAACAGGCCACCGATCCCTCCAACACACGAAAGCCAGAGCCACTGACCAAAGACGTAAATGTAACCATGATACTAAGAAGCACGAGGAAAAACCAGAGTCGCATCTTCAAGTATCAGATGAGGAGCCTCATGACACAAGCCCAGAGCCACAAGAGACAACTGATTGGACGGCACCAGGCCGGTGGGCACCAGAGGTGGCATGGGGGAGGGGAAGGTGGAAACCTCCGGGTATAAAAGGAACGTGTGCTGCGAACTCAATGAACAGCGTGGGGACTGCAGTCAGCAACACTGTGTTGTGTGTTTGAAAGTTGCTAAGAGAGCAGAGCTGAAGAGCTCTCTTTATGGCCCTGGCCGGGTACCCCAGCTGGTTGGAGCATCGTCCTGATACACCAAGGTTACAGGTTCACTCCCCGAGCAGGGCACACAGAAGAAGAAACCAATGGCCCTGGCCAGTTTGGCTCAGTGGATAGAACGTCGGCCCATGGACTGAAGGGTGGTGGGTTCAATCCTGGTCAAGGGCATGTACCTCAGTTGCAATCTCAATCCCTGGCCCAGGTCGAGACAACCAATCGATGTCTCTCTTACACTGATGTTTCTCTCTCTGTCTCTCCCCAGACCTTCCACTCTCGCTAAAAATCAATGGGAAGAATATCTTCAGGTGAGGATTAACAAAAAACCCACAAAGCAACCGATGAATGCATAAAGAAGTGGAACAAGAGCTTGGTATTTTTTTCTCTCAAATCAATAAATTAAAAAAGAAGTTCTCATCACAAGAAAGGTTTCTGTAACCATGTGTGGTGACAGATTTTAACTAGACTTATTGTGGTGGTCACTTCAATATATACACATCAAATCATTACAGTGCACCTGAAACCAACACAGCGCATCACTGATCCAATATAATAAAAGCCTGCCATGCTAAGCGTCCGGTCGCCCGTTCAACCAATCAGAGCGTAATACGTTAACGATATGCTAAGGCCGCTCAAGCACTCACTATGATGTGCACTGACCACCAGGGGGCAGATAGTTGACCTGTCAACCAGTCGTTATCATGTACACTGACCACCAGGGGGTAGATGCTCTGATTGGTAGGTTAGCTTGCTGCTGGGGTCCAGTCAATTGGGACTGAGCGAGACGGGCCGACATGCCCTGGAGCCGTCTCATTGTCCCTTCCTGGCTGGCCAACCTCCCGTATCCCTCCCCAGCCCTGATCATGCACCAGTGGGATCCCTCGGCCTGGCTTGCACCCTCTTGCACTCCGGGACCCCTCGGAGGATGTCGGGAGCTGGTTTCAGCCCCATCCAGCAGGCCAGGCCGAGGGGCCCCACTGGTGCACGAATTCGTGCACTGGGCTTCTAGTGTCTCAATAAAAAATTAAATATATACAATCTCTGTAGAAAACACCATAAGCTAAGTCAAAAGACAAAAAGAAACTCCAGGGGAATGAATATATACATCACACACACACAAAGGACTTACTTTCTTCATGTTTAAAAGGCCTTCATGTCCATAAGAAACAGCTCCATAAATCAGAGGAGCATGGAGAAGAAGATGGACAGTAACCAGCAAGGGCCGCGGTGGCTCTCCCATTGTGGAGGCGTGTGCAGCTCCACCTCCACAAGCTACAGGGGAATTAATGACGAACCACTTTGCACCTACTGATGGCCAACATCGCCCTCAGTAGGCCCTGAGCAAAGGGGCCCTGTGTCTTTTATGCTGATAAAGAAGATGATCTCACAGAACGAATGCTCTCTTTTTAAAATACTTGTATTATGAGCACCGACACATCTGTCGTGAGCTGTTCTCCCCTGGATGCAATAAAGGTTGACAAGAGGCTGAGGGGTGAGCAGAGTTAGCCGCCCTTGGGGAGTGGGGAGCCTCCAGGACAGGCGAGCACGTGCCAAGGCCCTGTGCTGGAAGAGGCCACGAGAGCAGTGGGCTGGTGTCCTGGGGACAGTGACACATAGGGAAGGGTGAGAAGAGACGTTTTTTCCCATGCACGAGGCAGGCAGCCCTGAGCTCGGAACCTGCAGGCCAGTGAGGGGGCTGAGGCCGGGGAGGCAGGAGGAAGACACCGCAAACCACAGAGCCGTGAGCCAGCCGAGGGTGCGGGAGCCGCTATTCCACATGGAAGGTGTATGGATTCCAACAGCACAACAGGCGGAGTGGCCTAGAGGACTAGCCTGCTGTGCCAGCAGCACACAGGGCCACACGGAGGAGAGACCGTCCACTCTGCTGACCCTACACCCCTACCCCGGGGTCCTTGCTCCCGCTCTCTCCGACCCCACAGGGTCAGGAGCATTTCTGCTCCTCCTTCCAGTCTCCAGTCTCTGCAGCGGAAACACACCCACCAGTTTTGTTTCTGACTGAACACCCCACGGCCTGCTTCTGGGCCTCAACTCCAACACCAGGGGTGCCACCGACGAGCCAGCGGGGACGGCAGGCCAGGCCACTCCACCCGAGGCCGCATCCCAACGCTCCCGCCGCGAAGCCAGGGCTCCTGAGACAGGGCCGGTGCTCGGAGCACGCCCATAGAGCGCCTTCCCTCGGGGACCTCGGCGTGCACACCTGCGGCGGGCCCTGCAGGACCGGAGACCACGCGGTGGTGGAGCCCGGGGCAGGGGGGAGGCAGGAGCTGCCCTCGTGGGTTGCAAGGCCCAGCACTCCCTGCGTCCTCACCTCCCAAGGGAAGGGCCCTCGTCTCGGATGCCCACCTCCAATGCTGAATCTCCATGCGCACCCCTTTGGGCCGCTCTTGGCACATGGAACATGGCGCACGTTTTTGAAGGATGACCTTGACCCTGAAAGGAACCTCCTTCCAAGGCCAAGATTCCTTCCCCGCGCAAGGCAGGAGAGGGCGTCCCCACAGGCCCCCCGCTGCCTGTGCTCCCTTGGGTCAGCAGTGTGGGAACCAGGCACCACCCCACAAGAGTCCACCCACCCGCCCGGCGGTGTCGCTTTAGGGAGCAGTTCCTGGTTTTCGGTGTCCCTGCTGTGGTTTTCTTGTCTTGCAATTGGCTAGTTGAGTCAGAAGAATGCTTTCCTGGTGATTGGGTTTCTAAAGTCCGTTTCAGATTTGCTGAAACGGGAAATGCCATCCCTCTAAGTGGCGGACACACCTGTGGGCTGCCTGGTGCAAGCAGTACTGAAGGTACTCATGTCAGAGGCCTGTAACCGGGCTTCACCTGCTCCTGCCCCTCCACACTGTCTCACCCAGACCAGTACGAGTCAAGCATAGCCAACGTCTACCTCCCGACCCCCGGGCCCTCTGCGCTGTCAACCGCCTGTGCCCGCGGACTCAGCCCCACACACATACCTGGAGACCGAACAAGCCAGCCTGCCCCCGCCAACCACAAGGCGCACAGACCGCGAGGACTTTACCTGGGTAGAGCTGATAAGAGCCACTGTGATGCCATTTAACCAAATACTTCCAACCATTCACTGCAAACCACCCCTCTGAATCCATACCAGGCTCAGCCGGCACAGCCCCCGGGGCCCCGGGCAAAGGCCCGGGCCACACACAGAGACATTGCTCCTTAGCTCGCTCCCCAAGGAGGAAATTAGTGCGCTTTCTCCAGCGATGCAAAGGCAGGCGGACAAAGGCGACTCCCTGCCTGCAGCTCTGAGCGGAGGGAAACCAATAGTGCCCTGAGCGCACAGCAGCGTGGACACATGTATAATTCACGGGCCTCAGCCTGCGCTGCGGCGGGGCTGAATTATTTACAGCACGGTGCAGACGCTGCACCGGAGCCACAAGGCCCCAGACTAAGTGGCTGGGTTTTGGTGCCCAGCTCTGCCTAGGTAACTGGCTCTCACCGTGGGGAGGAAAGAGTCCTCGTAGCTTCTTATAACATGTACTAGTGCTCTGGTGCACGGATTCGTGCAATTGAAAGGAAATTAATTAGAAGGTGGCCGGTGGGGCAGGACTGGGTGAAACAAGCCAGACACGCCCTAGAGCCAACCTCCCAGGGTCCCTCCCGGCCGGCTGCACCTGGGGCCGAGCTATGGTTTGAAGGATGTCTGCGGAGTGAGCGGGGTCACTCTGGCAGGTGGGGTCCCTTGGCCTGGCCTGCAGGGATTGGGCCAAAACCGGCTCTCTGACATCCCCTGAGAGTTCCTGGATTGTGAGAGGGCGGTTCTTGGGTGACACACCCAGAATTGGGCTCCCTCCTCTCTGGTTCCAGGGAGCGTCACCTAAGAACCACTGCTGCCAAGTCACCACAGCTTGGCAGTTCCTGCATTGAGCATCTGCCCCCTGGTGGTCAGTGCGCATCATAGCTACTGGTCGGACGGTGGCTTAGCCTTTTATATATACAGATAAGGGTGCAAACTCTTATCTCCCTATGGGTCTTCAGTCTAAACACTTTTCACTTCACAGAGATGAAACAGATTTTTTTCATGGTGAGTGATCATCAGACTGTGTGGTGGTGGGAGAAGTATTTGGCCCTATGCAGCTGCACCATGGAGTTGCACAAGGGCAAGGAGCCTTAGCACAGGCTGCACGGCTTTTGAGGTGCTGCTGCACCCCTGTGGCGGGGATGGCAGGGCCGTGGACTGCGGTGCAAACAACCACAACTGGATGACGGCCCTGGAGAAAGGTGTTACCTCAACCTCAACACGTCCAGAAAACGACTCTGGGAAAGGGCCTGCAGATCAGTCTTACCTTCTTCTCAATGCCCTTTGACCTCAAGTCCCTGCAGCACAGGACCACGCCCCGGCGAGGCTGGGGAGCGGGAGCAGCGGAGCACCAGGCTCTGCCCTTGTCGCAGGCCCTCTGGTCCCTGTTCCCTCGTGGTTGTGAGGACAGAGCAGTGCAGACGCGAATGACTGTGGAACCAGCAGGCAGAGCTCCTGGCAGAGCTGAATGACCCGGGGACGGGCAGGTGCCTGGGAGACCTTCCCTCGCACGAGGGTCACCCCTTTCTCATGGGCCCTCTGTTTGGACTTTTTATTTGATGTCACTTCAAACCTGCAGGTAGCTCACTGCGAATAGAAGGCATTCCCACACACCGTGCCGCCGGCTCACCGCTACCTATTGCTCTGTTCACCATATCGGTCTCCTGTCCCTCCCCTCACTCCCTTCTTCCACAGTCCTTCCCCCAACACTCACACACACACTCACGCACATGCTCTCTCTCTCTCACACACACACACACACTCATGCATACTCACACATATGCACATGCTTTCACACACACTCATGCACACACTCACTCATGCACACACTCTCACACACACACACTCATGCATACTCACACATATGCACATGCTTTCACACACACTCATGCACACACTCACTCATGCACACACTCTCACACACACACACACACACTCATGCATACTCACACATATGCACATGCTTTCACACACACTCATGCACACACTCACTCATGCACACACTCTCACACACATACACACTCATGCATACTCTCACACACACACTCATGCACATACTCACACATATACACACTCACACACTCATGCATACTCTCACATATGCACATGCTTTCACACACACTCACACACATACACACATGCATGCACACACACATGCACATACACACTCATACATACTCTCACACACACATACACTCATGCACAAACTCACACACACTCATGCACATTTACACACACTCTCACACTGATATACATGCACGCATACTCACACATATGCATATCCATACTCTTAAACACCCACACTCACGCACACATTCACGTTTACACTCACACATGTGCACACACTCACACGTGTGCACACCCACACACACATACACGCACCCACTCACACCCATAACTTTCTCCAAACTATCTGAATTCCCTTGGAGACAGCAAACCTCTTTGCCTCTAAATACTTGAGTGTGTATTTCCTAAGTGCACTGACATTCCCTTCCATAACCACAGTACAGCTATCAAAACTGGGAAACATAACACAGTCCATATTCCAATCCCATCAATAATGTCTTTTCTGGCTATTTCCTGCCAGTCCAGGATCGAATTCAGGATCACCTAACGGTCACATCTCTTTAAAAGCCTTTTTTCTTGCCCCAATCCCTGCAAATGTTAGTTTGTCCCGATGAGAAAACCCAGACACAAGGCTATCCAAGCCCATGCGCTCTATCACCCCCCGCCCCGCCAACCCAGATGACCACCCCCCGGATTCAGACAAGGACAGATGGGACGGACCTTCCCCCAGTGCAGCCCTGGGCCCTGCTGATAAGTGGACCCCACAGCACCTCCTCAGAATGGAGCCTAAAACTAGTGATCTAATCCAATCAGCCCATTTAACAGATGAAGTGGTGGAGGTCTGAAGGGCTAGGGCTCCCCTAGTGTGGCCCCCCAGGCAGATCTCACAGCCCGGGAGGGGAGGTAAGGGCCTCAGGCTCTCGGGACCCTCAGTGCAGTGCACTCTGCAGACCGCCGAGGGCCGAGCAGCTGTGGGCGGGACGGAACCGAGCCTGCCTTCCCGGTCAGCCGGGAGAGTGGAGCGAGCTTGTCCGAGGCAGAGCCCGGCCCGCCCCTGCCTGACAGGACGCGGCTTCTAGAGCGCGAAATGCCAGGCAGATGGGAAACGGGGAGCTCACAGCCCGCGAGTGGGCAGGGTGGCAACTGCAAAGGGCTCGTGTGGGAGGTGGGAGAGACGGACGCGTGTGAATCCTGTCGCCTGTCACACTGATGTCCGGGACTCCAGGCTCAGAACTCCCAACTCCAACCACAGCGCCGGACCACAGGAGCCTCTGGCCTCGCCAAGGAGACAAGGCGTCTTCCCAGCCCTGGTCGCACACCCGCTTCGCATGCGGATTGCAATGACAAAAATCTACATGACCCACTTCCCAAGTAATTTCTGTGTGGAATTAATGTATTTCCTCTCAACAAATAAATACATATGCTTTATGAAGAGTTCGTTTTTATTGGTTTTAGAGAGAGGAGAGAGAAACACTATGTGAGAGAAACAGGTTGCCTCCTGCATGCATGCTGACAGAGGCTTGAACCCGCAACCTTTTGGTGTACGGGGCGACGCCCCAACCTACTGAGCCACCCGACCAGGGCATGAAGACATTCTTTCATCTATGCCAAGGGCCACACAGGAAGTGTGGCCCAGCTGTGGCCTGTCCCTGCGCACAGAAGCCCAAGGCCCCCAACGCGAGCTCCACGAGGAACTCAAATGGTGCTGAAGCTCCCCCAAGCCAGGGAGGGCACCCCGTCTGGGCCTGCATGGAGACCCTGAGGGTAGAGACCAGGCCGCAGGCCCCTTCCCTCCAGGATGGGGCTGGAGAGCCAGGGCTCAGCAAAGTGCCCTTGACCAGAATCAAACCCAGGACCCCTCAGTCCACGGGTCGACCCTCTAGCCACTGAGCCAAGCTGGCCAGGGCTTGAAAGGGAATTTTTAAAAATTTTTTAAAATATATTTTATTGCTTTTTTATAGAGAGGGATAGAGAGTTAGAAACATCGATGAGAGAGAAACATCGATCAGCTGCCTCCTGCACACTCCCCACTGGGGATGTGCCCACAACCAAGGTCCATGCCCTTGACCGGAATTGAACCTGGGACCCTTCAGTCCGCGGGCCGACGCTCTATCCACTGAGCCAAACCGATCAGGGCTGAAACTGAACTTTTAACCATCAAAGTGGGGAGTCTGTCTCCTCTGAGGCTTTCTCTCCTCCGGATCTGTAACCGCCTTTGGACCAGTCCAGCTCTGTCTCTGCCTAGTCCCTCCAGGCAATGGTGTCCCCGCCCAGGCCGACTGCACTGGAGAGCAAGTACAAGAGTCCCACTCACACGGCAGCTCCCACTCATCAGCTCTGCTGTGCGAGGCGCTGCTCTGAGGATTGATGCTAAGCAGGCGGCCCGCAGCCGCACTGCAAGGCGCCTGGGCCCCGCTTTGCAGGTGAGAGAACAGGCCGGCGGCCGGCCCAGAGCTGCGGTTTAAACCTGGACGGCTGATTCCAGAGCCACCGCATGTCCCACCGCCTCCCAGGATGGAGACCCGCCTTTCTGCGTGACCTGGTAGTCAGACCTACCAAGATCCCAGACGCACGACAGACCGCTAATTCCCAGCTGCACGCTTCCTGCCCAACCCTCTCCTGCTGCCGACAGCGACTCCCCGTCTCCACCTAAAACGGAGTGGGCCCTTCCAAGGGCCCCGGCCGACGCAGCCGCTGGGACTGCCCACCCTCTGCTCCCCTCCCCGGCCTCCTTCCCGGCCGTGCCCACAGGTGCCGGTGGAAGCTCAGGTGGGTTTGGGTCCCCGCTTTCCTGACTGCACGCTCTCTCATGGACACTGTGGTTCTCCCTCAGCTTTCCGGCCCCTCCCATCTCCGCACACTCAGCTTGCGGCCCAGCTGACCAGGCCCCGCACTCGCACGGTCTGTCCCCTCCACCACGGCCCGCATCACATCCCAGCAGTTTGCCAGGCGCCCAGTGGCCCCCCCACAGCTTCCCTCAGGGTGACAGGTCACCTTAGATGCAGGTCCCTGGCGAGGCCAGTAAGTCACAGGCTTCGCCCTTTGCCTCTGCACAATGGAGTCGGCCTGGGGCTCATCTGCCTGCGGCCACTTCTGAAAGAACACTGTGCAACAGGCACGGACCACGCCGCCTGTCGGGTTCGGCTCCATGACGAAGACCACAAGTGCCCCCACAGCTCCAGCCCGTGGCCCAGGGCCACGCTGACATTCCCAGCAGGCGGGCAGACCTGGGGCCTGGGAGATCGCGGTGGCTCACAGGGGGCTCTCACCCGGTGAGGAAACGCAATGGCCTGGCACAGCCCAGCAGCCTGCACACACAGCCGAGACTCCACTCCCGGCCTCGGCACGCACGCCGAGCGACACTGATCACAGCACGAGACACGGTCCAACGACGGAGCAGAGACCAACGGAACAGAACACAGAGGCCAGGCAGACCCGGCGCGGGAAAGACCGTCTTTTCAACAGCAGCTGGGCCAGCTGGGCCTCACGTGGAAAAGGAACCTTCCCCGGCGCACATCACACACCAGACCAGGCCCAGAGGCCGAGCGCGCAGTGCGGGCGCTCAGGCGGCGTGGCTCGCTCAGCGCGACCTCAAAAAGGCACGCTGCTCTGAGGCGACGGCCGCCCCCCTTCGGGCCTCTCGGACCACCCGCGGTCGGGACCGCCGCTCTACAGGACACAGAGGCTCCGCCAGGAAGGCACAAAGGGCAAACTGGGCGATAGGAAGACACCACCAGGGCCCGGCCGGCGTGGCTCTGTGGGGGAGAGCCGACCTATGAACCGGGAGGTCGCAGCTCCATTCCCGGTCAGGGCACAGGCCCGGGGTGCAGGTTCGATCCCCAGGGTGGGGCGTGCAGGAGGCAGCTGGTCCATGATTCTCTCATCAGTGATGTTTCTGTCTTTCTCTTCCTCTCCCTTCCTCTCTGAAATCAATAAATTTTTTAAAAACTTAAATAAAAGTATACCGGCTGTAAGAGAATGAACAGGTAAGCTGCAGAGAGGACCACCTGCTTACATAAATTCAACACAAGAATCATTTCCAAAGTATGTTTTAAAATGCCTGTAAATCAGTCAGGAAAGGCAGGTGACCTAATAGGAAGATGAGCAAAGCCTCGCACAGGCACTTCAGCAAAGAAGAGATTCAAACTGCCAAGAACCGGGGGGCGCGCCCACTCCGCGCAGGGCCAGGCGGGCTGTGCGCACTTGCCCTGTGTTACTCTCTGATCCACAGTGACACAGAACACGCCTGACGTGTCTGAAGACAGCGGTTCCATGAATGTGAGAGCAGGACAGAGGTCTTTCTAAGTCAGCATCACCTAATGTGAAGTTAACTTTGTGTAAGGAGTAAACTGTTCTAATTAGACGCTGGTTACCTGCATTCCACATTCCAACTGGCCAAGGCCGCTGGGGACTGGTTAGGAAACGACGGGCTCCCTAAGTGAGGGCCGTCCTGTGTTGGTCCGGCTCACCTGTCTGCCGGGCCGGGCCGGGTGTGTTCATGCTGCCCCAGGTCCCCAGCACACAGATCTGTGGACACTGAAGAAGACGCCCCATCAGAGGGAGAGGCCAAGGGGGCACAGCCGGCAGGAAGGACGAGGGCACAGTGGCAGGGGCCACGCGGCTACGGTGAGGAGCGTGTGAATGAAGGCGAGAGGCACTGGGGAAAGCGCCTGCCCTCGGCCCCGCCGCCGGCGCCCACAGCCTCCTCCTGCCCCTTGGAGTTCACAGTCACATGCAGCGCTGCCCTGGTGTTTGTCCACGCGACACTGGAAGGCCAGGAGCCCCTCCGAGGAGGGGAGCCTCTCCAAATTCCCTCCAAGCAGACAGAGGGATTGGTTCCTGGAGACGTGGGTGGCACTGGCAAGGTGGAGTGCCCCCACCAGGAGGCAGTGGTGATGCCACCAGATGCCCGAAGAAGAGCAGGACTGGCGTAGGCAGGGCAGGGCCTCACTGTGCCCTCACCAGCTCCCTCTGACTTTGGGACTTGACAACAGAAGGTAAGTCCACCAGAACACACGGGAACGTGGTAATCAGCTCAGTCACTGACCACCACTCCCATGTGCCAATGCCGAGGTGAGCTGCACACACCAGGGACAGGGCTGGTACAACAGCCCACTCCCCTGGGCATGAGGGCATTTCACCCACAGGTAACAGGAAGCCACTGACATTCTTTGTGCAAGGAAGGGCGATTTTTGTCCTTAAATTAAAAAAAAAATATTTTTATTGACTTCAGAGAGGAAGGGGGGGAGAGAGACAGAGAGAGAGAGAGAGAGAGAGAGAGAGAGAGAGAGAGAAATATCAATGATGAGAGAGAATCATCGATCGGCTGCCTCCTGCACGCCCCTTACTGGGGATCAAGCCACAACCCAGGCATATGATCTAGACCAGAATCGAACCTGGGACCCTTCAGTCCGCAGGTCGATGCTCCATCCGCTGAGCTAAACTGGCTAGAGCTGTTGTTAATTTTACAGACCACACCCAACATTAGAGTGGAAATCTGTGTTGCAAGGATCCTGCATCCGGCCATGATGGAGTGACAGGCATGACTTCTCCTGTTGTATGTTAACAGAAAACTGGGGAGGGGCCCGAAGCAACAGTTCTTACAAGTCAGAGCGGTCACTGCAAGATTCCGACTCCTGAAGGCCAAGAGGTGAAGGAGGTGCACCCGGAGATCAGTTCTTGTTGGACACCTGGCCTTCAAAGGAGGCCACCTGTGTTCCTAACGAATGGCGCTAAACCAGCCTCCGTGAGGCCACGTTCAACTTGCCCTAATGAACCCTAAAAACAAGCCTCAAGCGCATCAAGCCTACCCACAAGTAATGCAATCTCTAAACAACCTCCATACCCTGCAAAGGAAGACACCCAAACCCAGCCCCCACTCAAAAATCATTAGACAAGGGAAGATATAGAAAAATATGACTCGAACCAGGAGAAAGATCAGTCAACAGGAGTGAAGGGAACCTGCAGACACTTAGAGATGCTGTGAACATGCTCGAGGGTTTAAAGGAAAGCATGAACACAATGAGAGAGCGAAGGACTATAAAAGCCAAAGGCCACTGCTAGAGAGAAAAACACACTCACTGAAATGAATAGCTCACAGGATAGAAGCAAGAGCACATTAGACATGCAGAAGCATTGAAAGAGCAAGAGAAACCATGAAACATGAAGCGCATGGAGGGGAAAGGACTGAGAGTGAAAAACCTCAACGGCCTGTAGGGAAAACTCAAATAGTTTAGTGCTTTGGTAAGTAAAGTCCCCAAAGCCAGGAGGGCTGAACAAGATCTGACCCTCAACAAACCCAAACAGCACAAATGCAAACAAAACCAGCCCAAGGCCCGTCCTAACTGAAATGCTGACAGCAGCAGTAGCGAGAGCATCTTAAAGCTCTCATCCTTCACCTTTCACAGGGCATCTGCTTGGGGGTGGGCCGAGTATCCCTAATTTGCATACAAGGTAGAGGCCTTGAGAAAAGCCACTGAGCCCGTCCAACCTCAGGGTCTACTTCTAGACTTTTCTCCTAAATTATTCTGGCCAATCAGATTCTCAGCTTTCCCTCAGCATATCCTCTAGAGAGTGAATCTGCTAAACTTTCCAGACCAATGTGAGAGTTCTTTGGGAAAAGCTTCAAGCATATAAGACAGTCTTTGTTACTTTAGTCATGTCCTCATTACAGTGCAACACGGAGAGCGGCACAAGTCACAGCACAGGGCTCCCTGAGGCTTACAGTCCCTGCGCTGTCGCCAGAGGCTCGCCCCAGGGTCGGATGCTGCCCCCGCTCCCCCCCGCAGCGGAAGGACGCACCTGCTTGCAGATAGAGCTGGGGGGGGGTGACGAATGGACACAGGAGGGCCCCAGGGGGCTTCCCCGTGACCGCCATGCCTTAGACAAAGCATGCCCAGTGTTCTCGGAAGTGCGTGGTCACTGGTCTTGCTCCTGTTGAACTCTGTTTGCTTGGAAACAACCCCACAACACAAGCAGCTCCTGATCACTCTCTCCAGCTCCCGGAGCAGCGGAAGGAGCGTGCCGGAGGCATCGTGGCAGACATGGAGTCGGCTTCCGGGACGAGCTCCATCCGCCTGGCGCCCGGACTCCGTGCTCCTCGTGGGAGCCACACTGTGGTCTCTGCTGGCGTTTTTACGTTCCCAAGCGAACCATAAGGAATGCGATGCATTCAACCAAAACACAGGGTTCTGGTCAGACCCCTCCTCACGCAGCAGTTACACGTGAGTCCATCTCCACTACCAAGCAAACATGTTTGAAAAATGTGCAATGAGGCCGCACCGCCTTTCTGAGAAGGAAAATGTGAATTCACCAAAGCTCTGCCAGTGCCGCGGCTCTGAGAGCCCACACTGCCCTCCTCAGCGCCACTTGCCGAAGCTACGACAGCGCCCACCTTGGATTTGAAAGGGGGGTGCAGTTTAGCGCCGGCTTAATCTCACCCTCCTGGGCCCGAGGTTGGCAGTGAGGGCTGAGGCACCGCATGGTGAGGGCTGGGTCACCATGCGGTGCCTCCACCCTGCCCGGCAGAGCGGCCCTGCACATGGGCGGAGCGGAGAAGATGCTGTGGGCCCGGAGCAGAGAGGAGGGTGCAGAGGGGAAGGGATGCCCTCGGAGGTCAGAGGTCGGCCTGTGAGTGAGGATGAGCTGCGTGTGGACCCGCACAGGCACAGACATTGCCGGCCACAACCCAAGGCCAGGGAGTGAGCTGTTCTGCAAGTTGCACTTACTCTCATGTGGGGGTGATGTAGAGGGGCAGCTGACCCTCAGGAGAGGGCTGGCAGTCAGCACAGGCTCATCTGAGAGGCTGCCCCAGGGGACAGCACGCTGGGGGCGAAGACCCCGTGTGCCTGAGGGGCCCTAGGAGACCAGGGTGGGGGACAGCGTCCACTGAGGTAAGAGGAAGCACTAATACAACCCGAGGCAGCTAGAGGGCGGCGAGTGGTGCTAGGTCTAGGAGGTCACAGGAAGGCCACGGACATGGTCATGGACCCAGGCCCACCCCCACGACAGACTCTGGGATCCGCGTGGAGGGGCAGCCGAGTGGGAGTGTGGACAAGCTAAGCTGGAGTACTGATGAAGCAGCCATTGTGGAGACACTGCGTGGGTACGTCACAGACCCGGGGCCCGAGCAGGTTCCTTCGAGGTCTTGCCCACACTCACGGCCTGATGTGTGCCTTGGATGTGGGCACTGGGCACCCCAAGTTCTCCACTACAGAAGTCAGACCCAGACATGGCAGAAAACACCCCTGAGTGGGGGTTCCTGGCAAAGCTGCTTAGTACAGAGGGAAAAATGAAAGAAAATAAGAACCAACTTTCTTTCAACAAAGCGGCGAGGTCCGAGCTGGGGAGCAGGGGCGGGGGGGAGGGGAGGGTCTGTCCCGTCAGCACGGAGGGTCTCACCTACTTCTTCCCAGCCATGCCGCACCTCACATGCCGCCGAGTGCGAGGGCTCCTGTGTGCCCACGTCTGAATGGTTCCCACACGGCAGGTCAGGCCTCTCTCTAAGCCGGAATGTTCTTCCCTTCTGCGAGGCAGGATCTGCCTCCCTGGCCCCCAGCCCGGCCTGGCTCACCTCCAGAGACTGACCTCCTGCCGTCCCAGCGTGTGGCCCGGGGAGCGGGCATTGGGAGCCCCCCTGCCTCTGAGGAGGGGACCCTGCAGTTGACAAAGACTCCGGAGGCAGCACTGTCCCACTTCCTTGAACCGAAGCCGCAGAACGCCGTGGTGAGCACGCGGATGAAGGTGTCATCGTGAGAAGGAACAGAGTGAACTGAGTCCACGTCACCTCCCTGACGAGACTGGCACCATTTGTGGAGGGAGTGGTGTACTCTTGGCAAAGTGAGGCTGACGGCGGGACCAGCCACCCTGCCCGCCCGGCGTTCCCAGGGCCCAGGTCACCGCGCCAGCCGAGCGTCTTCCCCACAGAAACCACCGCCGGAGCCCAGACCCCGGGTGAGCCAGGCCGTCCTGCTCAACGCGACACGAACACCGCTGCGTGGAGACCCCGGAGGCTCCCCCGGCTGGGGCCCAGGAAGGGGGTCAGGACCTGCAGGGGCTCTGGGCGAGGGTGGGAGGCGAGGGTGCACAGCGGCTCTGGCTCAGCAGCCACTTCCCCGCTGTCTCCAGGGCCCTGAGCCATCGCCCAGGATCTGCCTCAGTGCCGCTGCCGGGGAGACGGCAGGATGCAAGCGCGGGGCCTAGAACGTGCGTGTGAACGGAATGAGAGGACCTTCCTTCTTGCGTGTGGTCAGGAAAGACGCCGGAGAAGGAAAAAGACGAAAAACGACCGAGACTCCGTGAGCCGTCTCAGCTGCCTGGCGCGTTCCTGAAAGCCGCGTGCGCACAGGACAGCGCCTCCTGTACCCTCGGCCTCGAGGGCCTCCAGGGACCGGGACTCGGGGCCAGCCCACCCGGCGCACCAGGGTCTGAGGCGGGAAGAGAAGGGGAAGGGGGTGGAAAGCCTCCACGGAGGGGACCCACTGCCACCAGCCAGGACACCATTCCTTGGGAAGGACATGGGGCCAGGAGCCAGGGGCTTCCCAGGCGGGAAGGTCAGCTTTTTGAAAAGCACACAACCGGATAAGCACAAAGCTCCTACGGGTCTTCATCTACTGTGGACAGAGGAGAACCGCAGAGACCAACAAAGCCAATGTCGATGACTCTACTGAGCGCACGAACAAACTTCTCAGGGACACGTTTCCTGCAGAAAGGGGCCTTCTCCCAGGACAGAGGCCGGGCGCAGCAGCGGGTGAGCATGGACACGTCTCTGAAACCACGCTTTACCCTGGATTCCGTGACAGGTCCGACTGCTTTTTAAGGAAGTGATTCCACTCCGGGCTGAGGCCGGATTAAATGGCCGGGCTCTCACCGCACATAAAGGGGGTAACACAATTCCTTTCATAAGGAAACAAAGCCCCAAACTCGAACTTCAGGCCTGTGCAGGCTCAGCTCCAGGTGTGACCTCGCCTGTGGCCCCCTCCGGGGCAAGCAACCCGCTCCCAGGCCCAGGGGGAAGCCAGTGGCGATGGGACAACATAAAGTGCCAAGAGAACACCACTTCACTTCTCTCTAGTGACAAGAGGAGGCCTCAGCCCGCTGCCCCCGCTCAGGCACTAGGTGGACTCAGCCCCACAGCCAGCACACGAGTGAGAAGAAAGTGCTAGCACGTTCTGATAAAGTGTAAGAGGACAGAGGAATAGATGAATTAAAATCCTGTACAGACCCCCTGCGAGCAGAACGG
Source organism: Murina feae (assembly GCA_004026665.1). Classification (NCBI taxonomy): domain Eukaryota; kingdom Metazoa; phylum Chordata; class Mammalia; order Chiroptera; family Vespertilionidae; genus Murina; species Murina feae. The sequence goes on along the minus strand of PVJC01003995.1, from coordinate 8,957 downwards.
CTTTTGTATTAGAAGAATTAAGGGATCTTTGGAAGACACTCTCCCAGTGCCTTGGAGTTCAAAGCGGGCCCCGGGCGAGCAGGGAAGTAAGAGGCCTCGGGAGTCCCCTGTGCGCCAGCCCCACCAGGACCCCACACGCACAAGGATTACAGACAGAGCTCCTGCCCCTCCCCCACTCTGGCCCCCTAGGACCCTCTCCTGGGAAAGGGAGCGTTAGCAGCTGAGAGCGCCCCGACTTTCCAGAGCGGCTCTCCCACAGGCGCAGGCTCGGGCTTGTCAGCCAGGGTGTGGGCTCGCCACGCAGCTGCCTTCACGCTGAAATTCAGGTTCCCCACACGTCTGTGGGGAACGGCTTCCCAAGCATGTTACGGGCACCGGGAGCGAGGGGGAGCCCCCCACACTAGCCCTGACACCACCCCCCACATGGCAAACAAAACACCTATTATGAGTGAGTCAATGGCAAATACACTTTCACAATTTGAAAACGTCATTAAAAATAATAAAAATATACATCAGAAAGTGGGACTTACCGCCGTCAGACACAGTTGCAGACTGAAAGAAAAGAGAGAGAGACATGAGTTAATTAGGCCTCATGGCAAAGTCGGACCAGCAGCCCTCCGAGGAACACAGCCGGCTGCTCCGAGGCTGGCTCCCGCAGGTGCCCAGCAAACCAGACGCCTCGGTGAGTCAAGTGCGCTCCCACTTCCTGAGCGGCTCCGCCCAGCCGTGGGTGAGCCGGCCACAGCAGGACGGGCGGAAGTCCCCGTCGTTTCATTGGAAAGAACAAATCCCAGCACGTCGGCCTCAGCTCAGCGAGCGCCTCAGGGAGAGCACGTCCACATATTCACCTGATCAGCGAGGGCTACAGTGGGGCACAGTCTCAAGGGGGCAGGCGACGTGCCAACCGTCCGTTCAGTGCCTCTGGCTCGCCAGTGGCTGTGCCCGGTGCCAGCGCTGCCCTGGGCACAACACACCCCACTTGGTGCCTGCACCCTGGTACCAGGCTACTGGTACCCCTCCACAGGCCAGGGCACCCGGATGGCCGACCACCAGCCCAGCCATGCCAGGTGTGGGAGGAGGGGCGCGGCAGGCAGCGGGGCAGGTTGCCGAGGAGGGCGAGGAGGGCGCCTGGAAGAGCGTGAGGCCGGAGGGGAGGAGGGCTGGCTCCGCACGGGGACAGGGCCACGTGCTGCGGCCAGGACTGGAGGGAAGCCTGCGATGACAGACACTGGACAACAAACACTGCCGTAGCCCCGGCCGGGCGGCAGGGGCTGAGGGCTATGGGAGTGCGTTCGCAGCGGGCAGCTCAGGGCTGCCTCGTGGGAAGGTCACTTCCACCTGGACGTGTGGAGGGAGGAGAATCTGGGGAGGTGGGGGAGGGTGGGAGCCGGGGGGCGCTTGGAGGGGAGCAGGCTTGGTGCAGGGTGACTTGCACCCTGCTGAGGTGTCCTGGCCCCAGCACAGCCACAACTGGGGAACAGCGCGCAGGCCCAGCCCACGGCAGCGGCCAGGGGGCGGGGTGCACGGAAGCTTCCGGCTCAGGAAGAGCGGCCAGCCCTGCTTCTCTGTGGCTGGGACCCGGGCTCCGGCCTGGAAACGAGTCCCCCCACCCCGCCCCGGTCTGCAGGGGGAGGGAGCCGGAGGTAGGGTGCGGCACACTTTGCTGTAGACATGGTTACAGAGGATGCAGATGAGAAGAGGATCCAGCCTTGTGCCTTGGGGGCCACACACGACACCCCTTCCCAGATCCTGCGCCCCCCAACAAGCGGAGGTCACGTTTAACACCCCTCAGGCCAAAATGCCGACAAGTGAAGCCCGAAGGTCCCGGGGTTGCAGGCTCCCATGAAGACCCATCGCGATGGGGCACCCCTTGGCCTCCATGGCGGGGCGGGGCCTGCACGAGTGTCTGAGGGTGACACAGCTCTGTCCACTGGCACTTGGTGCTTCTGCCTGCTGGTCCATGCCCAATGCGATGCCTCCAAACCTTGCCACTCAGCCCGCATGGAAGAGGGACGGGACAGGGCCTCTCCCATGCCGAGCAGCCCGTCGCAGCCCCTCACCTGCAGGACGTGCACCTGGAGCCCAGCGAGCCAGCTAAGTGGCCCACCTTCCCCCAGGAGGGGTCTGCCACTCTCTCAAATCGTCGTGAGTCCTGGGTCAGAATCTCCGAAACTGTCGCTGGGCACCTTATCCATGACTTTCAAGGGTAAAACATGTGCGGCTGTGTGTCTGGTTTTTATCTTTTTTATTTAAAAAAATATATATATATTTTACTGATTTTCCACAGAGTCCAAGGGAGAGGGACAGAGAGCCAGAAACATCGATGAGAGAGAGCCATCAATCAGCTGCCTCCTGCACACTCCCCATCGGGGATGTGCCCACAAGCAAGGCACATGCCCCTGACCGGAATCGAACCTGGGACCCTTCAGTCGCAGGCTGACACTCTACCCACCGAGCCAAACTGGCCAGGGCTGTGTCCCGTTTTTAAACTGTCATCTTGCCAAGGGCAGCCCGCAGCCCGCACTTGGCTACTGGCCTTGGCGCAGGGTCTGGCTTCCATCACAGAAGTGGGCGGGTGTCCTTCCCGTTGGACAGAGGCCGTGATGGTTGTCCCTCTCCCACACTCACCATCGATCCCCCAGCCAAGCTAAACATCAGACAGTATCGAGGGCAAATGATTCCGAGACAAGGAGCGAGAGATCTGCAAGGCACACACACCCCAAACTGTGCGTCCAACAGGAGCGTCTGAGAAGTAAGTCATCCAGTGCACGCGGCAGGAATGTGAGGACGGGGCCACTTCAGGGTCCAGGCTGAACGAGTGCTCGGGCCGTGGCAGACAAGGCAGAGGCCCTGCAAACCCTCCACACTGGCCCCAGTGCCCTGAGACAAGGTCCAAGGGGGCCATGTGGACGTGGCGAGCAGGGTGGGCTGAGCATGGCCGTGGAGGGCTCAGTGGGGCCTCCGGACGCAATGCAAGCTCAATGGACATGCTGCTGCAAGCGCACTGGCTTTACTTTCGGTGCAGCTTTAGAATTGCTGAAAAGCTGTGAAGACAGCGCAGTAACAAACATGCTTTTTGATAGTGCTACTTCCAAAGAAGGAAGGGGAGACCCTGGAATGGAGTGCTGTCAGCAAATGCCACCACCGCCGGGCAGGGCTGGGCCTCACCCAGTGCGGGCCACTCAGAGATGCCCCAGGCAGGCAGCCACACGCAAGGCCTTCTGGGGAGAAAGCAGCCATGCAAATATGAGCTCACAATTCAAAACTCCCTAGAGCCAGGAAAAACGCACCCTGAGCGAGAGCCGGCAGAATGAGCCCTGGATGGCAGAGAACATGAGGCTGTAGAAGAAAAGGCTGCGTGAGGAAGAGGAAGCAAGGGGGCAGATTTGAAAACTCACCCCATCGGACGTCTGACAATGAAAACTACAACTGCTGGCATTGAACGCTCAACAGAGAGGTTGCAGACATTAGGAGGCTGGAGAGAGGACGTGGGAGCTGGAAGACAGACTCGGGAAAAACAAGGCACGGAGCACAGGACAGGAGTGTGCAGCGAGGGTGGCGAGCACGCGGGAAGCCTGACAGCGCCCACCACCCGTGGCCATCCCAGCAGGCGCTGCTCAAGGTGCCCACAGGAAGGTGCCGGGTTCCAGAGGCCTCAGGGGCCAGCATGTCCAGGAAGGACTCAAACGCCGAGCCACAGCCTCACTTGATCTCCTTCCCTTCCCCGAGTCGGGGTCACTGTGCGCAGTCTTTCCCAAGCCCAGACTCTAAGGACAGTTCTAGGCCCCCAGGGTGGCCTCTGAGTACTGAGGGTCCTCCTGGAGGGCCAGCGAGGACCCAGAGGTCACGGATGTCCCCTGCCCACGCCACATCTGCTTGTAACTGCGGAACCAGCTCGACTGGTCCTGTCCGGATCCCCACGAGGCCCAGAACCGAAGTTCAAACCTGGGGTGCACCTCACGAGGGACACCTGTGCGCCCTTCACTGCACCCACCGTGGAACCAAAGGGCAGGGACAGGGCCAGAGTCAGACTCCGGCCTTTCAGCAGCCAACGGGCCGCTGCCCAGGAAGGGCTGGTGCTGAAGCCCAGGCCCCGCCGAGCCCTGGGTGGGGCAGGGCTGAGCCTGGCCTGTGTCTGGGCTGGTCCGCTCACAAACTAAAGCTTTTTTCTTTTCTCAAAAGCTGGCACCATCGCGTTGGCTGCCATGTGCGTCAGGCAGTGAGCTCCATCCAGAAACCCTGGATAACAGGTAAGTTCACACTGGGACTGCTCCCAACACGAGTCAGTGTGAAAAGTGCCCCCGGGAACCAGCCCAGCCCTTCACTCATGGTTTCCACCTCCTCTGTTCATAGCCCAGCCAGACGTTAACCCGAAAGGAAAGCCCGAGACGGAGTGACTGTCACATATGAGCAAATGAATAGGTGTAGTTACATAACCCACGTCCGGCTGCTGACACGTGCGGATGCGCAGGTGCACACCGGGGCATGGCGGAGCCTGACCCAGCTCCTGCGCGGGAAGCACCCAGGACGTGATGCCGCGGAGGAGCACGTGGCCAGGCTTCACCCTCTCAGGCGGTAGGTGTTCAGGGGTGAAGCAGGCAGTGCCATGGGGAAGGGTTGGCAGGGGAGAGGAGGGCGGGAGTGCCCTGTGGGGAGTGTGGGGTACCGCGCGCTTTCCTGGTGGCCAGTGCTTGGTGGGGGGGTGGAGGTGCAGGCAGACAACCCACCAACCTGGGGTGTGTGGGAAGGCAGGTGACCCAAGTCATGTCATTCTGCCTCGGGACTGACCGCAGGTCCAACGCTGACCACGCTGCCTTCGGAAGCCTGGTTTGCACGCTTTGAACACATTCTGGCTGACCGGCGACGCAGTTCACAATGGAAGCCCCGAGATCATTCCAGAAGGACACCCACAGAAGGCAACCTCAGCTCGGGTGACTGCAAGTTCGGCGTGGCCAGGTCCTTGGCTTCTGCTGGGCCGCGGGAAGTTTTTATGAAGTAAGACCCAACCTTTCCACGGTGACTGACCCCGGCCCCATGTGTACTAATCACTTGCTTGCATTTCCCGCACTTTCTGGGTCCCTCCCACATCCACGGGTGACACTTACAGGAGAGCAGCCGAAGGAGGCTGGCAGGGAAAAGGTCCCGGCAGCCAGCACCTTCCCCTGCTGACGAGTGAGACAGACCTGGGAGGTGGCAGCTGCAGCAGGGCCAGGCGACGCCTCCCGGCTGGACTCCACGCTGACGCTGACGCAGCCACACTCACGAGCGTCGGGGCGGCGGCTTAGGCTCAGCCTGCCTCGAGGGCCAGGCGGCTGCGGACCTGGGTTTACTCTTGGCAGGAAATCGGACCACACACATTCGGTAGACATTTTATTTTGAGTTAATGTTTAGAAAGTTGAGATGATTTATATGAAAAGTGGGATATGATGAATCTAGCCTTTACCCAGGCTGATTCTGTTAGTAACATTAGACAGTGCGATTATGAAAATGCCACATTACTTTGGTATTTACAGTAATATACAGTAATTTAAGTTTTCAATTTTGAGGCACTGACACATTTCTACCTGGGACATAAAAAATATCAAATAACCACGACTCTTAAATAGGAACCAAAGGCCTGCAAGTTGCCCAAACGTATCCAACGTTTTGAATACAAAGAGGAAGATATAAAGAAGTCCAACGATGTCAACCTTAGGAACAATCCAATTTGTGCCTCACATTTCACTTGAAAAACTTGACCATTTCAGCTTGCAGGCAACTCCTGGCTGGCTCTAGAGCAGCAGTGAGCAGGTCCACGTGGGGCAGGGAAGACCGGAGAGGCGAGACCTGCGGGCTGAAGACCCAAGGGCGTGGCGGGCCCACAGGTCCCAGCACATTGGTGGGAACGCATGACTGCACCCAGCCTGCTCGTGCCTGCTCACAGCCTGCCCTCTGCTCCTTGCCCCGGGGGCTGTACACCCAGCCACGACCTCTAAGACAAGCATGTCAAACTCCAGGCTGGCAGCCCACATGCCTCGTGTAAACGAGGCCTAGCATGCGGCCCTAGGGTGCTGTCAAATCAATGCACTGGGTGTGAGCAGCACTTGTTACCAAAGGCACTAAGATGAGACAGGGGAACAGGAAGGGCACACCACGTGCACCCAGGGTTACGCTGTCCTTGACCTGCTTCAGAGCTGTGTGCGTGTGAGCACGCACGTGTGTGCGAGGTGCTGGTGTGACTCCCAGGACTCTGAGAGCTGCTGTCAGAAGAACCAACTCCTCATGCCCTCAGCCGCTGGCACCCCTCCCTGCACCCCATCTCTCACCTGCAGCCACGTGGGCTACAGCTCCCCCCTCTCAGAGCCTTCCTTGCCAGGCCCCTGAGGTAGGCTCACCGCAGCCATGACGAGCGTCCTTGAGGGGCAGGTCCCAGGGGTATGGGACATGAGTGACTTCCCACAGCCGGGCAGGACCTGAGCACAGGGGCTGTGCTCCAGGGCCTGTCTCCACACTAGAGTTCCACGGCGGCTCATCCCGTCACCCATGTTCTCCATGTGCACACACGTGAGGGCACAAGAGCATGTGCACACATGCACACACACTATTCTTTCCAGCAGGTGCAACCAGGATAGCTGGACAGAGGCACAGCAGGCGAGGAGGAGGCGCCTTTTCCTAGGTTCGAACCATGATGCTCACAAGAAAGAGTTTCTGTGAGATGGGATGGAGGCACGGGGGTGAGCTCAGTGCCACACGGCCACAACAGGACAGCTGGACACGGGCGAGGGATGTGGACACGGGGACAGAGCCATCATAGCGCAGCGCACAGTTTATGAAGCCTGAGAGGGAGGCGGGTCAGGTGATCGAGGGTCAGAGCTCCTGTGAATGTCTGCGAGGTGTGTGTGTACACGCATGTGCATGCACACGAGAGTGTGTGTGTCCCAGAAGCTCTCTGATGTTTAATGAGATCAGAAGGAACCGAGCCAGGCCAGCCCAGCAGCAGGGCCGTCAGCCCGAGTTGCAGCTGTGCTTGACGAGGCAGCACCACGCTGGGGCCTTACAGAGCCCCCAAAACAGAGATGGGGCAGGGTCCCGATGACCCTGGGGAGGTGGCATCCCAATAGGACAGCACTGAGCTGCAACGCAGTCGCCATGAACACTGGCGTGGCGGAGGCCTGGGGGGTGGGGGGTGGGCAGTGGCACTGGCACACTTCCAGGTGGACCCTGTTGCCGAGAGCTCCTTCCAGTACACAGCCGCCTTCTGTGCTGGGACGAGCCTGAGGCTCCCTCTTGCCTGAACTTGAACCCCAACCTCAGGGGAATGTTTTCTCCTAACAGCTGAGGTTTATGAATCCTCCGACCAGTCAACCCCGAGCTGGAGCCCTGCGTGCCCCCAGGCTGCTCCTGCCACTCCCAGGCTGTCCCAGCCGCAGAGCCTGGTGCAGGGGCCGTGGGTGCGGGCCTGGGAATGCGGCCGAGGTGGCCCCATGGCTCCCCTGCTCAGCCCTGCCCCGCCCGGTTCCCGTGCAGGGACTGGAGATGAACTCAGAACCCCGCCTCAGGGGGCAGCCTGGACAGAGGGGCTGAGGCAGTGTCCCCGAGCTGTCACAGGAGGGACAGGTGTGGAGGACTCAGGGCTGGCCTGTGAGCCGGCAGGGCTCTGAGAGGCAAGCAGATGTAGGGGGTGTAGGAGTCCAAGTCCGAGGTGGGCACTTTGCCACGAGGCCTCCTGGTCACCCAAGGAGATGGAGGACATGGACGTGCTGTGGGTCTGGGTGGGGGTCAGTCCCTAAGTGACAGCACAGAGGACCTGGGGCAGGAGGGAAGCGGGAGGCCGGGAAGGCCCGAGGGCAGCCACTCAGACGCCGGGAGACGCAGCTGCTCACCGCCGGGGAGAAGGCGCAGCGGGACGTGCTCGCGTGCTGCCCACAGGCCCAGGCAGGAGGAGACGCAGGAAGGAAGGCTGCACGCACGGGGCCTGCTTCTGCGTGAAAAGGGGAAGCTGCGGGGCAGCCTGGAAAGGCGTTTCCCTCACGCACGCCTTCCCACAAGGTAACAGTGAGGGAAGCTGACCCTGAGGGGGCGGCGGCCCCTTCGGCATCGGCCTTAGGTCCCCAGAGGTGTGGACTGAGGAGGTGCGCGCAGGGCTGCCTGGCCAGGCCTCTGCAGGGCCCATCTGGGAGAAGAAGGGCGGCGCACAGAGGTTCATCTGAGCTAGAAAAGGGTGCCGAGTCCCCAAGGACGCGGCCAGTGTGAGCTCACCTCACAGGCTCAGGCGGAGGCGCTGCCAGCACATCAGCCCACAGAAGGGCACGCCGGACGCGCTCACACCCACGGCCACCAGCAGCCTCGGCACGGCTCCCCGTGCACCCCCCGCCCCCTCCGGGCGGTCTCTGCTTCTCTGGGACCCACCCTTCTGCCCAGGCTGCCTGCCCAGTGGCCGGAAGAGGAGCAGGCAGAGTCCTGGGCAGTGAGCAGTGGTTGAAGGCCTGGCTCTGAAGCCAGAGAGCCCCCTGGCATCACGGGCAGCCCTGACTCGGAGCACGCGCTGTCTTCCTCGTGCTGCTCACACTTCCCCGTGCAAACGCGCAGCCTCCGCTCAACACCAGGTCGGCTTCCTCCAGCCTCTGCCCTGCCCGGCCCTCTGGGGCCCTCGGCGCCTGAGTGCACAGGGGCTCCTGCTGCCTGCGAAAGGCAGGACCTGGCTGGGCCTGGTTGACCCTCCGATCCTGCAGGGCCTGGCGCAGAGGCAAAGCCCTGGTCTCAGGAAAGCTCCTTGCAGCCCTCGGCACCTGCCCGGCAGACCAAAGTCAACGCTAACCTGCCACAGCCCACGTGCCCCCAACCCGAGGCACACGCCTCTGCGAGTGTGCGACACGCAGAGCCAGTCCTTCATGACCAGGAAGGGAAGGACGGACAGACCACGGCAGTGGCAGCTCCCGTGCAGCCCCACCACCTGAGCCGGCACAGAGCGGGGAGGG